>JACCPH010000101.1:7772-51885 GCA_014183095.1 Harringtonia aguacate
TTTTTTGGAAGAGTTGCAGGGATTAGAAGGTGAGAGGCATGGAAATCTGTCCCACATGATGATGTGTCCCACATGATGATGATCTACGTTAGCCGATTTTGCCGACAGCTCTGCCGACGGCGTACTAGCATCTGTCGCGTGCGGGCCGCGATATCAGCCACCTGACTGGTGCTGGGAGCGACTGCCACGAACTTGCGACAAGATTTTCCCTCCGGGATCGCTGCTCAATTTCGTCATGACCGGGACCGAGCCGCTTGTGGACATGTTCCAGGACGAGATCACACGTCGCTTCTTGGCGGGCATCTTCCCGACGCGGCGGCCCGGTACTGTGCAGATATCATTGGCGGCAGTTGGAATGGCTCTCTGATGACGCAGAGGTAAGGTTGGCTGCACTCCTGAAATTCTACACTGGTGTGGACATGGCAGCGCATAAGACATAGATTCTTTCTGCGGCATGACTGCCGAAGGTAAGATATCTTACATGGTGCTGTCAATGCCACTATAACCCCCATCCCTATGCGTGTCGCATTGTAACCTTCTCTTTGACTGACTTTGGCCTGCCACTGGACCTGGCCTGCCCCAACGTGGCGCTGCACCGATGTCCGACCGGTGCCGACCGCCACGAGCTCACACAGGCAGGGCTGCTGTCGGCCGTGAAGGAGCAGCTGGCAGGCAATCTCGATGACGGCTGCGCCGCCCTCGATGGGCACGGCAAGTTTGGAGCCGTTGGGGCGCTGTTCAAGGTGACAGTGTTTCCACAGGGCTACACAGTTGTAGCCAAGGGCGTGCAGGACGAGGATCATGAATGTCTGGACTGGGAGGAACGGGTGTACCAGCGGTTGGCGGGGCTACAAGGCAGCGTGGTGCCGGTGTTCCTGGGCCTGGTCGACCTGCGGCGGGCGTACGTACTAACGGGCGGAACGAGGGTCTCGCGACTGATGCTGTTGTCATATGCGGGCGAGAGGGCGCAGCCGGAGCAGGTGGGCGAGGAGGTGGAAATGGAACTGAGCGACACGCTGTGGGCGCACGGTGTTGATCACGGCGACCTGCGGCTGGCCAATGTGCTTTGGAGCGAGGAGAGCTGCCGGCTGATGGTGATTGACTTTGACCGAGCGACGTTGCGCAGCAAGCGGAAGAGGAGCGTGGAAAAGGAGGTGGAGCTGCGTCAGGAAAAGAAGGCAAACGGTGTCGTTATGGTGTAAAGGCAGGTACTTTGACGGTGACGATTCGTAGGTAACGTTGTTAGCAAGGATTGTTGACGGCGAATGGAATGAACTTAATGACATTTGCGGAACTTGTGCCTTTGATACCCCAAATGCAAACTAAGTGCTACGGGACTGTAGCAGTCGCGGTGTCAGTGGTACCGAAGCATTTCTTAAAAATGCCTGGCGAGGTGTGCACAATGACGGCCAACGGGAGCAACGGATATGGAGTCGAGATGCGGAGGAATGACAACTCCGAGAGGCATCTTTCGGCGCTAACAGCACGTCCCAGAGGCTGAAAGTCGCGTTTCAACCCAGGCCTTGAGATCGCAGAACACCGGAAAAGCGAAGTGTTTGGTTTCTTGTCTTTGTCAGAGCAGTGCGACCACTTACCTTTCTTCCAAGTGGCATCTGTAAGCACGGAAGCACGGCACATTGTCGATATCAGTTTTCTGCCCAAAAAGGCAATTTGCTTCTTGGAATTGTGGATACAGATGCCTGATGACGACAACGAGCATTTGCAGCTACAGGAACTGATAAGAGTGAAGATGAGATGCGCTTCGAAGTCAAGGCTGCGCCGTATCTCTGATTGTTGGTTTAGTGCAGTGGATTAAGGCTGAGTTCGCCACTGCCGACTCCGCCCAGTTCACTCCTCCCAACCCACTCCTACCAGTTACTCCTCCCAATTACTCCTCCCAATTACTCCTCCCACGTCTACTCCTCCCTCCCACGTTCACTCCCCCCAAGTTGACTCCTCCAATACCGCCAATCCACATCCAATCAGATCTTTCCATAGCTGATTATCGAGCTCGAGATAAGCTGCCCGATGGCAGGTTGATTTACCAAAAATGGCAGAGCTCCTCCATTAATGCACCGTCGATCAACCCCCCACAGCAAGCTTCCTGACCCACCCAGCTCTTGCCTGCCCGCGTCTTCTGGACAGCAATAAAGCTCTCCTTTTTTGCTCCTTTGCTATCGACAGTTTCTCCTCGACATTCACGCCATTCTGATACCCATTCTGATGCCACATCTCTGTTATCACCACACAACCGCCAAAATGTCGCGCGAGCTTATTTCCAGCGAGAAGTTCCCCACCAAGCCTCACAACTGTAAGAATGACGCGTGCCACAGAGCTTCCCGTGCTTCAGTTTACTTACCAGCTCGATGTCTCTAGGCCCTGCAGTGAAGGTGACGGGTCCCCTTGTCTTCTGCGCCGGCCAGACGGCGACGGGTGAAATCAAGCAGGCCACGGTACGTGTTCTTCCAGTCATTTCGCTTCGACAGGCCTCTGCTAACTCGGGACGCAGCGCACGGCTCTGCAGAATATGAAGGAGGTGCTGGAGCTCTCTGGGTCGTCGCTGGAGAAGCTGGTCAAGGTCAACATCTTTTTGGCCGACATGAAGGACTTTGCCGGCATGAACGAGGTGTACATTGACTTCTTGCCGCAGCCGATGCCGTCGCGCTCGTGCCTGCAGGCAGTGCCGCCCGGAAACGGCACCGTGATCGAGATCGAGTGCGTCGCATACGTGTAGAGAGAGCAGATGATAGAACAATAGAACAAAAGTACCAACATCAGAAGATCTGTGACTTTGTAAAGATGCTATTGGTTGAATGTCGTCGAATGCGTGAAGGGGCGAATGCGTGAAGGGGCATGCTGGCATGATCATCCAAGCAAAATGTAGGTCGCAGAAGACTTCGCGACTCGGAGACTTGGAGACACGTCGCGACAACCCCGCATTGATCTGCCCGACGCTCTAGGTCTAGAGACGAGAGACGTCATTTTAGAGTCCAAGGCAGAACGTTCTCCCGTCGAGAATGTTACAAGTCACAAAATCACAAATCACACACCATAGGAATAATCATGTGCCAGAAAAAAAACCTTATTCTATGCTTCTATTCTATTTATTTCGTAACACTTTTTTTTCATGACCGCGCCACCGCAAACTCGGAAATGTACCAGTTCTGGATGGCCTTGGTGTCGCCGGTGATGGCGACAAAGTCGTAGCGGGCGCGCGCCTCCTTGGCGGCGGTGCCGTCGTTGACCATGCGGGCCACCCACTTGCCGTGCTTGCGGCCGGCGGCGATGATATTGTCAATGGCGGCGACAAACTCGGGCTCGTCGCCGCGGGCGGGCACGTAGCCGAGCAGGGACTGGGCGAGGTCGTTGGGACCGATGAAGACGACGTCGACGCCCGGGACGGCGGCGATCTCGTCGACGTTTTCGACGCCCGCCTTGGTCTCGATCTGGACCATGGTGAGCAGCGTCTGGTTGGCCGACTTCATGTACTCGGGGGTGGTGAGGCCGTGGCCGATGGCTGGGAAGGCGGAGCCCTGGCCGCGGACGCCCTGGGGCGGGAACTTGGCCGAGGCAACGACCTGGCGGGCCTCGTCGGCGTTGTTGATCTGCGGCACCATGATGCCGTGGGCGCCCGTGTCGAGCGCGCGCTTGATAATGTCGTGGGCGGGGCCGCGGATGCGGATGATGGGCGAGACGCCCAGGGCGGAAATGGCGGCCACCGAGTTGTGCATCGAGTCGTCGCCAATGTGGCCGTGCTCGCAGTCCAGCACGATGCCGTCGAGGCCCGTCAGCGCCACGATCTGCGCCTGGCGCACCGACGGGATGGCCACAAAGGTCATCAGCGGGAACTCGCTGGCCTTGATCTTGTTGAGCAGCCGCAGCCGCGGGTTGGCAATGGCCGTCGTGTGGGCAGTGGGATACTCCATGGCGTGAGTGTGGGCGTGTCTGAGGGGTCTAAGCTGTCTGAGCTGTCCAAGTGGTCCAAGCTGGAGCTGTCTGAGCTGGGTAGGTGTGGCGGGGAGAGGTCCAGGGATGTGGCAGGAATGGGCTGATCGAAAAAGCGTGGGAAGTCGCCGCAGGTAAGGCATCTTTCAAGTAGACCACCAGCCAATCGATGACGTCTCAATTCGTCCTGCTTGTCCCCCTCCCCCGTCTCGTCGTCCGGCTGTCTTGCTGGCCCCCGTTTTCTAACACACAGTCTCCTCCTCCAAGACCGACCCACAGGGAGGAGCTCCCCCGTCCAGCGCGACATCAATGCGGCGACACAGCCATCAAGGTCCGGACCTCTGGCTTAATGCTGTGCCTCCCACTCCCCCCCTCCGCGCGCACTGTACTCCGTAATGCTGCGTGGCCGCCTGGCCAACCCAGGGTGGAGAGCTCGTGAGTTGTGACAATAGTTTGACAATTGGAAATGACTGTCGCTCAGAACGCTGGACCAGTCGGCAAGTAGATCTTGGGCAGTAGCAAATACCCCAGAATTGCCGATTTTTCATTTGTCATAGAAACTCTGAAATTCCGGGGTAAACCCACGGAGAGCATCGCTGGACGAGCTGTTCACCTCATGATTTCGCAGAACAAGGACACAATTCACACGATACAGCAGCCACTCCTCCCTCTTTCCACGCCGCTTAGACGGCAGACTAGCTTGCCATGGCAGCGAAATTTCTGCGTGGCCTCAGATAAGGGACGCCTTGATAAGAGAGATTTAGATGGCAAAGTTTTTGCGGGCCTGTTCCCCCATGGAAGAACCCCCCTAGTTGTCCTAGTCTTCTTTGCGAGTTTAGCGAGTTTTGAGTCAAAAAGTGCTTATCATTTTCCATCCAACCCTGGCACATGATTTGGCCGGACCCCCGACAGAGATAGCCAGACAGGGCTGCATGAAGGACTCGTATAAGAGTTGCTTGTCCTGACGAGGATGTCAAAGGGGGGAGCTCTCAGAGTCGTGCCAAGCAGTCAACACTCAACGTCTCCTCTCCTCTGAAGATTCCTCCAAAGATTCCTCCTCTGAATTGGAAGCCCCCTCCTCCCTTTGTCTTCATACCCCTGTCTCTGAGATGGCTGCCGCCACCGAGATGACCACCGTCGAGGAGGCCCGCAAGGACTCGACGTCGTCGCGCAAAGGCGACACCATCTCGACTGCCGAAGGGCAGATCGACGTGGACCGTCGCCGGAGGCCGGCGTCGCTGGAGAACCTGAGCGATGCCGAGCTGGCGCAGCTCGACAAGAAGCTGGTGCAGAAGATCGACCTCTTCATCCTGCCGACCATTGGCATCCTCTACATTCTCAACTACATCGACCGGCAGAACCTGGCCTCGGCCAAGCTGCAGGGCATCATGACCGACCTGCACCTGACGACGGAGCAGTTCGCCACGGCCGTGTCCATCCTCTTTGTGGGCTACCTGCCCTTCCAGATCCCCAGCAACCTGTTCATCACCAAGATTTCGCGGCCGGGCTTCTACATCTGCTGCATGGTGTCCATCTGGGGCGCCATCTCGGCGGCCACGGCAGCCGTCAACACGTACGGGCAGCTGCTGGCGGTGCGGACGATCCTGGGCATAGCCGAGGCCGTCTTCTTCCCGGGTGCCATTTACTTTTTGTCGGCCTGGTACACGAAAAAGGAGCTGGGCAAGCGCATCGCGGCGCTGTATCTGGCGCAGCAGGTGGGCAACGCCTTTGGCGGCCTGTTTGCAGCGGCTGTGCTGCAGCTGGACGGCCAGCACGGCATCGCCGGCTGGCGCTGGCTCTTCATCATTGAGGGCAGCGCCACCGTCGGCATCGGCATCATCTGCGCGCTCATCATGCCCGAGTTCCCGCACAACAGCCGCATGCTGACGCCGATCCAGCGCGACCTGGCCGTGTGGCGCATCGAGTCCGAGGCGGGCGCCGCCGAGGGTCACGAGAACGAGAGCGTGTGGAAGGGCTTCGCCGACGCCATGACGGACCCCAAGCTGCTGCTGCTCATCTTCTGCAACATGATGTCGCAGGCGCAGGGCTCGATTGCCAACTTCTTCCCCACCCTCGTCAAGTCGCTCGGCTACAACTCCACCATCACCCTGCTGCTGACCGCGCCCCCCTACGTGCTCGCCGCCATTGTCTACTACTTTCTCATGATGGTCTCGGACGTCAAGAACACGGTGTATCCCCTCATCATGCTCTGCATCGCCATCGTCTGCGGCATCTACATTATCATCCTCGCCACCGTCAACACGGGCGCCCGCTACTTTGCCATGATGATCCTGCCCTTCTCCTCCGTCGGCCCGCAGCTGCTCATGTACAAGACGATCAACCTCCATCTCGCCCGCCCCGTGTCCAAGCGCTCCGCCGCCTCGGCCCTCGTCAACGCCATCGGCGGCACCTCCAACATCTGGGCCTCGTACCTCTACTACTCGTCGCCGCACTTTTACGCCGCCTTTGGCACCCTCTTTGGCTGCGCCCTCGTCTTTGCCGGCACCATTACCGTCTACCGCTGGGTGGTGCTGCGCGAGAACAAGCGCCTCGACTCGGGCGACCCGGACCAGATTGCAAAGGTCATCAAGGGTGGCGTCACCGAGGAGATGGTGGCGCTCGGCTGGCGCTACGAGATGTTTTGATGGACTGGTGGATGGACAGGAAGGCTGTAGTCTGAAAGGTCGCTGTGTGCAGAGTAGCTGCATGCAGTTGAAAGCAGAAATTAATCAAAATGTTTGATTCTTCATTGTGCCTGCATAACAAAAATATTTGATTCTTCATTGTGCCTGCATAACCAAATGTCTGTGCTTTGACCATTTAATTCCATGCTTGACTATGCTGTTCCCACGTGCCGTTTTGACCTTCAATCTGTAGAATGTCTTCGATCGATCTGCAAGATACAATGTCCTCCGTGTCGTCTGTCCGTCTCCACGTCTGCTTGCGTCTGGCCTTTGATCTCTGTTTCATTTCTCGCATGATAATCTGGTGCTGACATGCTGCCGACTGGGCACTCAAGCTAAGAACAGAAACAGAATTCCAATTACCAAAATTCCAATTACCCATTTACCCACGCCCCATGGATTTGCCACTTTGTCTTGTTTTCCGACGGCACGGCTACCCCTGCCGAGGCCACGTTCTGGCACACAGATAACAACCGCCGCAATGTTCCCCCGCTGGGTAATGTTGATCTGCCGCTATGCAGGGCCAAAGGGCCACCAATAGACGTCCCAGGATAACAGGGTCGGAATTGCCGTGGTTCTGAGTCGTGGGATGCGTCGTCGTGGACCCCGTCGCCCCCGTTGTTGGATCTGGGAGGAGTGATTTGGGAGGAGTAATATCGGGCGGAGTGGGTTGGGAGGAGTGGAAAATGCGCTAAAACACAGTGGTAAAACACACCCACCAGGGCACCCATGCGCCGTCGCTATCAGGAGGAGTATTGGATCTGGGAGGAGTGGGCGCTGTCCATGGCGATAAGCGACGCCGAGATAACCTCTGTAAGTGGGTAAGATGGCCTTGTCATGGAATGGACCCGAGGGACGATACACTGCGGAGAGCGGCCGCCGGCAGTCAGATACGGCTGCGAGCAATTGGTTGCCCTGGTGTCTTACGAGTTCCACTGCGCTTCCGATGGATGGGCTGATGCACCGGGCATCCTCCCTCCTCTCTCCGGAACACCAAGGAGCTCCCGCAGCGATCTACTCGAAGCCTTGCCACATATAAGTCCGTCGCTGTTCGTCTTGACAAGAGTGTTTGATCATCATCATCATCACAATCATCACCATCATCACATCTACTCTACAACCCAATACCACAAAATTCTACACCATGGCTCCCACTGCTCCCTTCAACCCGCCGGCAGCCGACCTCCCCGGCAAGCCCTTTGTGCCGGCCTGGAACATCCCCCCTGTCACCAAGGAGACGCACGACTTTGCCACGCTGACGTCGGTCGACCTGTCCCTGCTGGACTCTGAGGACCCGGCTGTCGTGGACAAGCTGGTCCAGCAGGTCAAGGTGGCCATCCGCGACGACGGCTTCCTCTTTATCGAGAACTACGGCATCTCCATCGAGCAGGTGAGACAGATGAACACGTTGGCCAGGTTGTCCAGTGCTAATGCCCGCAGCTCCACCGCCAATTTGCCATTGCGCAGTACCTGTACAACAATATCAGCGAGGAGGACAAGGAGCGCCTGCTGTTCCACCCCGACACCGGGCTGTGGTCGGGCTACAAGCACCCGTACGGCTTCAAGGTAGGCTGATGTTTTTGGTCTTTTCTGTTTTCCTGCTGTTCACACGCTGACGGCCAGCGTCAACGGGGTGCTCCGGACGGAATCGAGCAGTTCAACTGGTACAAGGCGGACTGGGAGGACCGGAGCCGGGTGCCGACGTGCCTGTACCCGTTCATGGACGAGATCGAGGCGTTTGCCAACTACATGACCAAGTCGGTCAACCGGCGGCTGCTGACGCTCTTCTCGCGGGTGCTGGAGCTGCCGGACGACTACCTGTGGGACAATGTGCAGTCGCACGGCAGCCCGACGGGCGAGGGCTACTTCCGGCACGCGCTGTTCCGGCCGGTCAAGAAGGAGACGCAGGAGGCGTCGCGGGGCCTGCGGATGCACGGCCACACCGACTTTGGCCTGACGACGCAGCTGTTTTCCGTGCCGGTGTCGTGCCTGCAGATCTGGGCCAAGGACGAGAAGTGGTACTACGTGCCGTACAAGCCGGGCGCACTGGTCATCAACATTGGCGACACGCTCGAGATTGTGTCGGGCGGCCACTTCAAGGCGACGCGCCACCGGGTCTACCGCCCACCCGCCGACCAGCTCAACTCGGAGCGCCTGTCGCTCGTGCTTTTTAATAGTTCTGTGGGCGACCTGCGCATGGAGCCGGCCAAGGCGTCGCCGCTCATCCAGCGCGAGGGCTGCGTCGAGTACCAGGGCGTGTACCGCGAGTTCAAGCAGCGCACCGAGGCCGGCAAGCTGGTGCCGACCAACCGCGAGTGGCGCGAGATCCAGATTGCCACCTGCACCGATCCCACCGACCAGGAGCACAACCGCATCGGCGTGCACCAGGTCATGGTCGACGGCAAGCTCATGCACCAGAGAGAGTACATGGGCGTCAAGGTCATGCTGCCGGTCTAAGCGGAGGCGCACGGCTGTAGATGGTAGATGTACATAGATAGAATGTGACAAATGGAGAATGTGACGAATGGAATTCAGATTTTCGATTAAATTTGTATCGGATTTAATAAGTAAATCGAATTTGCAAATAGCATTTTGAATGGCGATTCCACAGTTACCCGAATTTTCTCGCCAATCTGTCTGTGTAGATGTGGTCATTACTCGTAGTCACTCCTCGTAGTCACTCCTCGTAGTCACCGCCGCTCGCGGCCATTCACGTCCGCTGTCCTGCCTCCGATGTCGAAGCAGCGCCAAATAGTCGCAGACTAGCCGGGAGGCGCATGAAAAAGTCTTCGCCCCGTGTTATGGTCAGGATGAATTTCTGAGCTGTGTTTGGCTGTTTCGCTAACAGACGCTAACTTGGTCTTATCACCACAGCAGCCTCTGGCCAATGAGCGCACCCGCTGGAAAGATAAGCCTGCCCAGTCCGGTGTCCGGATTAGTCAGGGGGCAGTCATGTGGCTGCCATATCAAGTAAATACCGACTGTTTGCCGTGCGGGGAGTGCGATAAGCCGAGATCCTTCCACGTCTGCCCTGATTGCCGCGACGGCTGCCGTTGACTAACGCACGCGCTGGCGCCCGCTCTCTCATCGTCCACCATGTCTGTCGCCGTGGTCAAAGCTGGGTCCCCATCCCACCAGCCCTACCAGTGTGCCGTCTGCCAGATCCGCTTCACGCGACAGGAGAACCTCAAGCGTCATGCGGCCCGTCATTCGCGCTCGCACGACGCCGCTTCGCTGCCGTGCGATCTCTGCCAGGTCACATTTTCGCGCCCCGACCTGCGCGATCGCCACATGAGGCGGAAACACCCAGGACACGAAATCAAACGCCCCGGTCGACGGCCGCGGACCCAGGCAGCCAGCTCGCCCAGACCCGCCCGGAGGACATCCACGAGGAGCTCGCCGGCCTCTCCGGTGGAAGAGGCGTCCAACCCAGTAACGACGCCCCCGGTAGCTGTGCCCGTGCCGGCCCCGGCCCCGCAGATGCAGCAGGTGGGCGAGGTCTTTGGCCTGGGCATGGCCAGCGAGGCCTGGCCCATGGCGGCGGTGCAGCAGCACGACCTCGACCACGTCCTGCGAGAAGCCACCGCCGGCCTCGGCCACGACCTGCTGCCGCCCACCTTTGACGCCAGCCTAGTCAGCCTCAGCTTCAGCCCAGGCATGTCGGGGGGATCGCCCACCGGTGTCGTCGCCGGATCGCCAGTGCCGTCGCTGAACGACTGGTCCCCCTCTGAGGCCCAGACGAGCCAAGGCTGTCGTCTCTTCTTCACCCACATCGCCCCCTTCCTCCCCTTTCTGCACCAGCCCACCTTTGACGTCGGCCGCGTGGCCCGCCACCTGCTGCTGAGCATGCTGTGTCTGGCCTACCAGTACGGCCCCGACCCGGATGCCGGCCACGCCGACGCAGACGGGTCGTCAGGGACCAGCCTGTCTCTGCGGTGTTTCCAGTACGCGCGCGCGGCCGTGGCGTCGGCGAAGCGCGACACGGACAATGTGGACGAGACGGCGGCGCTGGTGCAGGCGTACCTGCTGCTGGAGATCTACGCCATGATGTACCTGTGCGGCGAGGACTCGGCCTACGGCCTCAAGGTGCACAGCAAGATCATTGCGCTGGTGCGGGCGGGCGGGCTGATGCAGCCGCTGGCGGCGGACGCAGCGGCGGGTAGCGGCGGCAGCAGCGAGCCGCCGGCCGACCTGGACTCGCTGTGGCGCAGCTTCGTGCAGGCCGAGTCGTACAAGCGCACCGTCTACGCCGTGCACCAGATCGACGCCCTGTGGTACCAGCTGCTGTCGATGCCGCGGCGCATATCGCACCTCGAGGTCAAGCTGGAGCTGCCGTGCCCGGGCGACTACTGGCGGGCGCGCTCGTCGGCCGAGTGGGCGCACCGCCAGCTCGTGGCCAAGACGGCGGCCGGCCCAGGCGTCCAGTACGTCGACGCCGTGCGCTTTTTTCTTTCGGACGCGGCGCAGCTGCACTGCCTGCCGCCCTTTGACCCCTACGGCGCCGTCAACATTGCCAGCTTTTTGCTGTCGAGCGCGCGCGAGATCTCGGGCTGGTCCACCATGACCGGCATGCTGAGCGTCGAGCGCTTTGAGCCGCTGCGCGCCTCGCTCATTGCCCTGCGGCCGTTTTTGCAGCCGGCCCTGGCGGGCACGCCGGCCGCTGCTTCCACCACCGGTGGTGCCGTTGGTGCCGTTGGTGCCCCCACCGACCACTCCCCCCTCTGCGAGGCCACCTGGGAGACGGCCATGATCGAGCTGCACCTGTGGTCGCCCTCGCACACCGGCGGCATCGTCGAGGGCAGCATGGACGCCGTGCTGCGCCAGTCGTCGGACCAGCAGCCGCCCTGCGAGATCCTGTGCAAGTCCGACACCGCCAAGGCCATCCAGCTGCACGTCAACTGGTTCCTGCGCTACCTCGACACCACCCCCGTGCCCGACGCCGAGGCCCCCTGGGTCTCCCTCTTCGCCTACAAGGCCTTTCTCATCGCCTGGCAGCTCATGTGCGGCGGCGTCCCCGGCGCCATGGAGGTCCTCTACATCCACGACGGCGACCTCGAGGGCGCCCTGCTCTGGGCCAAAAAGGTTTTTGAGCGCCGGCGACACGGCCGCCTCAGCAAGCTCATTCTCGAGTACCTGGGCAAGCTGCATGTTTGAGCGCAGGTGTCGAGGCCAGATTTACGTCGAGACGATTCCACAGCATACAGCGTAGACATGAATACCAGCACTTTTCACCACCTTTCCGAAATAGTCATCAAATGTCTCGTATCGAGCCACACTTCTCAGGTCTCGGGACATTGTTGCGTCTCGGGCAGACCGAGAAAATGCCCCAGGCGGAGATGTCGCCCCACACATATAACTCTCCCCGCCGGCGACTGGGGCGTTGCACGGACCTCGTCTCTCTCGACCTTGGTTCTCATCCCTGCGGCGATCGGATGGTGTAGTTCCACTGTGCATCTCCGGTCAGAGAAACTGTGTAATCGCCATCGAGGGCATGCAGGCGACCATATTGGGAAGCCGTCTCAACCGTCATGAGGACCGAGGTTGGCAGCAGCCATGGAGGATCTAGAGTTTGACTCAAGAGACGAAGGGGCCATTCAATCTCCGATAGAGATCAACAGAATGACATACTGGTTACCAAAAACTGCTCGAAATACAAACACAGCCAGGCGTCGCTTTCGTGCTTTCTTCTTCGGTCTTCAGTCGACCGCTATATATTTGTGCCAGGTCCATAAGTCTGTTTGATAGTCCACCATTGATCCAGTATGGTAAGACATGGAACGATGCTTCGAGGAAAAGAAAGCATGCCCACTTTTATCTATGCAGTGTTCTCGGGATCCGATGCATACGACATCCTGCTTCAAGGTCACCGCGCCCAGTGCGCAATCCCCGCCAAGCGCACAAGCGCCCTGGCATCAGACACCTCACGCTATGCTTCAACCGGTGATATTATTTTTGTCCGTGTGTGTCATAGTCCAAGGGGTTTGCAGCCGGATATCGTTCCGGGATAGGCGGTTCTCAGGAGACGTTGACTCAGACATGCAGGACAGAACATAGGGCCGGCTGTTCGTATCCATTTTCAGGGTTAAATGGACATCCCACTCTGGGAGAACAAAAAACGAGAAAAAAAAATCTGCTTTCCCTTGATTTCTCAATCTAGGGAGTCTGATCACGTTTGCACCGCAGCATCACGACACTGTCCATATCACCATGGGGGAAACCGTCTTTGTAGACTCTGAAGAAGGAATTCGCAGCTTCATCCACGAGGTGGGCAAGCTGGGCGGCTGCGCCGAGCCGGCCCTCTACATCGACCTCGAGGGCACGCGCCTCAGCCGGGATGGCACCGTCTCTCTCATGACCGTGCTCGTCCACTTTAGCGAAGTCATTTCGCGCACGTACATTGTCGACATCCAGGTGCTCGGAGACGCAGCCTTTTCGACGGCCGCCGGCCGCGGCGGCGCCACGGTCAGATCGATCCTCGAGTCGCCCACGGTGCTCAAGGTCTTTTTCGATGTGCGAAACGACTCGGACGCGCTCTACTCGCATTTCGGCATCAAGCTGCAGGGCGTGCGCGACGTCCAGCTCATGGAGAGCGCCGGCCGGCCGACGACCAACGGCCGCAAGTACGTCCGGGGCCTGGCCCGGTGCATCGACGAGACGCTCATCGGCACGAAAAAGTACCAGTGGAAGCTCAGCAAGGAGCTGGGCGAGCGGCTGTGGAATCCCCAAAAGGGCGGCTCGTACGACGTGTTCAACCGGCGCCCCATCTCGAGCGACATTGTCTCCTACTGCGCCGGCGACGTGCAGTGCCTGCCGCTGCTGTACAAGACGTACAACAAGGGCACCGAGCGCTGGCGCAACCTGATTGCCGAGGGGTCGATGGACCGGGTCGCGTCGTCACAGCGAGCCGACTACAAGCCGCACGGAGAGCACAAGGCATTGAGCAACTGGAGCTCCCGGCAGAACTGCATGCTCGACTCGTGGCCCGAGGTGAGCCCGTCGACATTGTTCTTGTTGTAGGGTTGCGACCGTGAGGCGATCTTGCGGTGGAGAATGCGGGGGGGGAAGGGGGGGGCAAAAGGGTGACCACTGGTTTGGACTCTGAACAAGCTGTCATGTGAAGGAGCAACTATATATGGCTCATGCGCAAGATAGACACAGATACTAGATACACACAATTCATGCATGACGCTCCCGACTTTCGTCCATTTTGGTTGCATTCTGGCTCAGCCAGCAGACCCACCAATCTCCAGCTGCCGCTTATCTCTTGGCTGGTTTGTTACCAGTCGGGTAGCGCTGGCGGAAACAGGCGGCACTGCGGAGATAACGTCGCAAATTGGCATCTTTGGGGTTTATATGTATCCGGAAGCCAACCGATCCATTTCCCGTCAGGCGGACTGCTACTTTCCCCGTCCCGCATCCGCCACTCGACGACATGGATTCGCGGCACCACCCATACGATCATATATCAGGAAAGCGCACACGGCAGGCGTGTGAGCCGTGTCGGTTCGTCTGGCCGCCGAGAAAAAAAAAATTGAAAATTTTGCAGTTACGACGGAGCTGACCCATCATTTCACCACAGGCGCAAGAAGTCAAAGTGCACCGGCGAGCGGCCCGGCTGCTCCACATGTGCGCGGCTGCGGCAGCAATGCTTCTACGCGGCCGAGCCGGCGCATACAGACGTCCCAGCTCGCACGCCCGCTGCAGCATCCAAGTCCGAACCCGCTCTGGTGAGAATGGCAATCCGGGCATCAGGCATGAAATGCGCGTCATCGTGCTGAAACCACCAGCAATCCCGTGTAAGATCTCTCGAGTCCACGCTGGCTCAGGTCCTCGAGACCCTGCGAAGCGGCACTCATGCTCTGCCCTCCCCGAGGGCGTCCGAGGTCGAGCAGCCGAGCCATGACATTGCCGACGCGACGCCGACCCCCTCCGCGACAGGGGCCACGTCGTCCCGATCGCAGACGGGCGTCGAGCTTCCGCCCTGGCCGACGGTTGTCTCCATCGCCCGCGACTACCTGCAGTACTGCGAGAGCCAGCCCATCCCGCTCTTTGACCCCGAGAGCTTCGTCTCCTCTCTCTCTGACCGCGACCCGGAGATTGTCTATGGCGTCGTGGCCCTGGCCATGCGCTTCTCCCACGACCCGGCGGTGCGCCAGAACGTCCAGCGGGACTGCGTTCGCTACACCCAGGCGGCCCACCGGCTGGCCATGGACCGCGTCACCGACGGGCGTGTGGAGCTGTCGACCATCCAGACGTTCTGCCTGCTCTCCCTGATTGAGTTTTATGGTAATTTGGTTCTCTTTCCTCGTCATGCATGGATGGCAGCGTGACTGACCCCCCAGATGGTGCCCTCGACAAGAGCCGCGTCCACAACTCGCTGGCCATCTCCCTCGCACACTGCGCCCATCTCCACCGGGAGCTCAACCGGCTGGACAACCTCCCCATGGCCGAGGAGCGCCGTCGCTGCTACTGGGGTCTGATCCTCCTGCGGCGGCTGCTCGGCTGGCCGGCCGAGGGCTCCGAGGACATCAACAAGGTGCAGCTCCCCATGTTTCCGGCCAGCTTGTCCTCTCCGCTGCCCGCCGGAGCCGGAGCCGGAGCCGCCGCCCACGCAGAAGGACGCCGTGTGTGGTCCGAAACCGACCGGATAGACGGCATCCTCAGCACGGTCATCCAGCTGGCCGAGGTCTGGTCCCTGGCACAGGACTACGTGCGCACCCGCGGCGCCTCCCGGAGCAGCGTGCCGGCCTGGTCGCCGGATTCCAAGTACTCGCGGGCGCTGCGGACGCTCATGGACGTCGGCAAGGACCTGCCGCCGCTGCACCGCGACCGGTGCATCCGGCTCTCGGGCGTGACGTCGGAAGACCTCTGCCGGTGTCGGGAGTACTGGGCGCCGTGGTTTCTGAGCCACTTTCTCTACCACACGTCCATCTGCTTGCTGAACCACCCGCTGCTCATGACGCTGCAGTTTCAGGGCGGCCGCGGCCTGTCCGAGGTCTTTCTGCAGCAGACGGCCCACCTGTCGGCCTACCACACGTCGTGGATCCTCCATTTTCTCGACTTTTTCGAGTCGCGGCAGTTTGTCGTGACCGACCCCATCTTTGGCTACTGCACCGCCGTCGTGGCCACCATTGAGCTGCAAAAGAGCTTCTCCGACGACCGCGCCCACCAGCAAAAGGGCCGGGCCAACTACGAGCGGTGCCGCGAGTTCCTGCGCAAGCTCGGCCGAGACTGGCCGTACATTGAGAGACTGGTATGTTGTTGCCTTTCAAAAAGCTTGCAAGCATCTTCTAACACGGCAAGACTAGCAAGCTGGGCTCCCTGGCCGACCAGATGGCGCGACACGACACGAATGCCAACAGTGCCGACACGACGCTGACGATTGACATTTCGGGCTTTCTCGAGATCCTCGACCTGGCCAGCTCGGCGCGCGTGCGCGGGCGCGGCGGCGGCGCTCTTTTCGGATCCACGCTGTCCAAGCAGCTATCAAACGAGGTCGCATCCAACCTGACCCACCTCGCCCGCCTGCCGGCCATCACCACCATCGACCCGGCCAAGGCGACCGGGCGCAGCAGCCAAGACACCAGCGAGACGGCAAGCTGTGCCGACATGAATCTGGCCGGCTCGAGTGCCCAGCCGCAGGCGCAACAACAGCAGCAGCAGCAGCAGCAGCAGCAACAACAACAACAACAACAACAACACAGCCTGCTTCCGTTCAGCGGCGAAGACATGCTCCTGCCGGCCGATCAGCTCTTTGGCGGCCACATTCACGACGTCAATGCGTGGTGGAGCGGCACCTGGGGCGATGCAGCCGGCACCTGGGCTGCCAATGGACTCTCTCGAGCCGGGTGGAGTTTGGATGGAAACGAAGCGTATCCGCCTACATAGACAAAGAAAGTCTACATGATGACAAGCAGCGGAGACATTTGGGGAATGATGGTTTTCTACGGATTATGTACGAGTAGCTGGAATGCGTTTAGAGCGAGAATTTAGAGGCAATGGGTGCAACCCTAACCCATGACGACTAGCAATGCAAGGTTGGTATAGGTGTGGTATGACAGCCATGCATGAAATGCAGGGTCTGGTAATTTTGTGTGGTGTCGGAACGACCCGACGTGCTTCCTCACGAGACTTGTCGGGTTGCGCGATGTTATTGGGCTGGTGCCCTTCCCGCAATGCCAAGGGTGGTACTGGGAGAATTACCGTAGATGGGCATGCCACTGGCCAGACTGTCGGTATTGGTGGTGTAACAAGATCGAGTTGACAGCGTCTTCTCTCGAACTCACATTATTTGATGATAGAGGGCTGGGAAAGTGAAGGCTCAGTTCGAGAATGATCATGAGAGTTGGAACGTCTTTTCGGTGGACGTACGGGCCAGCGCACTGCCTGGGAAACGGAATGTTGTCAACTCTTTTGTAGGCAAGGGAACATCAGAATTTATTCTCGCCAGTGAGTTGGTTATGCGGAAAATGTCGGACCTCTTTTCGGTCCACAATCTGAGGCCGATATCTTTTGAATATCCTCTTATGTAAAATTTACAACTTCATTTCTCTGCCACCCAAATATGCAGCCGTAAAGCATCTGGAAATGGGTCCTACTCATATCATTCCTGTGTCATGTGAACGGACCCGTGACCGGATACGGAACGCTAACGGAAAACTTTTTCAAACCCGACGGAAACCGGCTTGGACCCGCCCTTTGCTATCTATGACGCGAGTAGCACTCGGAGCAGAGGAGCTGCGCGTTATCGCGTTTTTTGGCCGATTTCAGCTTTATGACCGGTCGCGGGGTCGACATCGCCGAGCCGAATTGCAGGAGGGGACAGAAAAATATCGTCTCGTGTCCACTCCCGCCGAGCGGCTGGACTTGCCAGATTTGGTGAACCTTGCCAACAACGTCGAGATGGCAGACAGTCTTCAGTACACGGTGCACAGCTACGGCACGGCGAGCGACCTGCAGAAGCTCGGGGTCTGGGCCGTGGACACGGCAGACGCGTCCAAAACATGGGTCATGTAAGTGCCTCGTCCCGTTGTTCGCAATTTGCAGTTCGCAGTGAATGAATGTCAAATGCCAACCGTGCCAGCTACATCCACGGCGGCGCGTGGCGTGACCCTCGCATCCTCCACGAGACGTTCATCCCCACCATCAACCAACTCTACCAGGCCGACGAGCCGCTGGTGCGATCCCGGGTGGCAGGCTTCGCCTCGCTGGACTACCGGCTGAGCCCACACCCCGACTTCCCGCAGGACCCCAAGTCGACGCCCCCCCGGGAGTACCGCCATGCGCAGCACCCCGACCACCTGGACGACGTGCGGCAGGCCCTGGCCTTTCTGCAAAAGACGTACGGCACGGCCAACCGCTACGTGCTCGTGGGCCACTCGGCCGGAGCGAGCTTGGCTTTCCAGCTGGCGGCCAGCCCAAGCTTGGCCGGGGGGGCCCCGGTCGGCCTCCCCCAGACCATTATCGGCGTCTCTGGCATCTACGACTTTACGGGGATCAATCAGCGCACGGGCGGCGCCTACGCCGGCTTCCTGACGGACGCGTTTGGCGACCCGAGCACGTGGGATGCGGCCGCGCCTCTACAGAGCACAGTCAACTACGCGGACGCTCTGAAGCCCTCCGCCGGCACCGTGACGCTGGCGTGGTCCAAAGACGACGAGCTGGTCGACGGGCAGGAGATTGACGCCATGGCGAGCCGCCTCCAGGGCGAGGGCTGTGCCGTATCAGTAATAAAAGACATTTCGGGACCCCACGACGGGTGCTGGGAAGAGGGCAAGATTCTGTCGCGCCTGATCCTCGGCGTTTTGTAAAAGAATAATAAAATAAAACAAGTCGAAAGAAAAGCAGACGCAAGTTGCTGTAACACTTGTATATTGATCTACTCTACTTTTCTGTCATCTACCCCAGGATGGCCTTGCGCAGTGCGCTCACACACAGCCACACGTCCTCGAAGCTGTTGTACATGGGCACGGGTGCGACGCGGATGACGTCGGGCTTGCGCTGGTCGCAGACGACGCCGACCTCCTCGAGGGCCTGGCCGATCTTCTCGAGCAGGCCGGCGCGCAGGAGCACGCTGAGCTGGGCGCCGCGCTCCTTGGGGTTGCGGGGCGTGATGATGGTAAAGGCGGGGTCAGCGGGCTTGCCTTGACTGGCCTTCTCGTCGGCCAGAATGCCGTCGAGCAGGTGCTCGGCGTAGGCGGTGAGCACGAGGCTCTTCTTGCGCAGGGTGTGGATGTCGGTCTGGCAGGCGGTGGCGAGGGCGCCGTGCAGGCTGGCCAGGTCGATGGCGCTGGGGTTGCTGAGCTGGAAGCCGCCGGCGCCGACGGTGGGCTGGAAGACCTTGGACATGTTGAAGCGCACGCTCTTGTCGGCGCCGTACCAGCCCGAGAGGCGGTTGCGGAACACGAGCTTGCCCGTGGCCGGGTCCGTGGCCACGCCGCCGTGCTTCTCGTGCACAAAGGCGCCCGAGATGGCGCCCGGCCCTGCGTTGAGGTACTTGTACGTGCACCAAGCGGCAAAGTCGACGTCCCAGTCGTGCAGCTGCACGGGCACGTTGCCGGCGGCGTGGGCCAGGTCCCAGCCCACAACGAGGCCGCGCTCGTGCGCGTACTTGGTGATCGTCGGCATGTCAAAGAACTGCCCGCTGTAGTACTGGATGCCCGGCAGCAGCAGCAGCGCCGCGTCGTCCGCGTGCTTGTCAATGACCGCCAGCACCGTCGCCGTCGAGATGTGGTGGCCCTTGTACTCGTCGTCATCGGGCAGCAGCTCCACCATGGACGTGGCCGGGTCCAGGCCGTGCATGCGGAGGTGCGACGCAATGGCGTAGTGGTCGCTGGGAAAGGGCTTCCACTCCAGCAAGATCTTGTGGCGCTTTTCTGTCGGTGTGTAGAAGCTCGCCAGCATCAGCTGCAGGTTGACCGTCAGCGTGTTCATCACCACGACCTCGGCCGGCTTGGCGCCAAACCACGGCGCCATCTTGGTCGCGCAGTCTTCGGCCATGTCCTGCCACGGCACCAGCGATGAGCCCGGCAGCTTGTTAAAGTGGCCGTACACGCCCACGGCCGCCCATGTCGCCAGGTGCTGGTCCAGGCTGGTGCGCACAGTCTTGGGCTGCAGGCCCAGCGAATTGCCGCAAAAGTAGACGAGCGGTTCGTCGGCATCGGCCGTCTTCTCCGCGGCTCCCTCTGGGGACTAGTCAGCGGCTGCAGCTGGAAGGGGAAAAGGGGCAGGTTGTGCTTACTGGACAGCACATTCTTCAGCGACCCTTTGGTGGGAAAGATAAACTCCTTGCGCAGGTGTCGCAGAGGATCTTGCGCGTCGAGCTTCTGTGCGTAGGCAACCGAGTTCGCCTCGGCAGGGAAGTTGGCGACGCCGGTGGTCTGCACCGATTCAGACAGCGTAGCAAAGTCCATTGTGCCGTCGATCAAGTCTGGTTTGGTAAATAATTGTCGTACGATGGACGCTATGCAGAGCAAACGAGTCGCATACCTTATACTGGGAGGAGCTGTCAGAATTCGCTCTGCGATATTCGCTCCCCCACTTCGCCCGCCCTAGTCCGCTTCCGACGCGAGATAGGGGATTAGGCGGCTAGCGACGGAACACGGAAGCGGATGTAGTCAGTCCCAGCCCGCCAGTGCAACTAGGTGTAAGAAATTCGCCGGTATGGATGACGAAAAGGCCGGTGGAATGGGACGACAAGTCGGACTGTGCAAGAAAATACTGAAAGGGAGGGAGGGTGGTTTCGGAAACACGTTCAACTTATAAACAAAGTGGCTACGTCGTGGAAAATAGACGACAACACAACCACAAGTCTCCAGCAAAATCCAGTCTATACACATTGTCTAATTCAGAACCCCTAATATTTTTGTTTACCTTTGACCGGCCCAATGTCTCCCCACGCTGTTGTTCCCGAGTCCGGTGATGATCTTTCTGATTTTTTGGTGTCTGCCTATGCCTTTTTGCCGTCTTCTCCCCCCTTGAAAGTGCTGCCAGATCCTTTTTACCAGCCATGGGAACGGCTAGCCAATCACTTGCCAGAGTTTCTCAAGTCAAAGACGCTGAGAGACGAGGTTTCGAGACTGCCGACACTATCTACAGACCGCCTGACAAGCGAGCCAGAATGGCGACGGGCGTATTCTATCCTGACGTTCCTCACCCACGGCCACATATGGGGCGGTGACGTTCCCGCCGAGGTATGTTTTGCGCCGTCTGTCTACAGAGAAAAGGCCACAATCTAACGGATCAGGTCCTGCCACCGTCCTTGAGCGTCCCTCTCCTAGCCGTGTCCCGCCATGTCGAGCTGCCCCCCGTCGCCACCTATGCCGCTCTCAACCTGTGGAACTACGAAACCACGTCTCCCGATGCCCTGCCGAGCGACCTGGACGCCCTGCGGGCACCCATTACGTTCACGGGCACCGAGTCGGAGTCGTGGTTCTACATGGTGTCGGCGGCGATGGAGGCGGTGGGCGGTCCCGTGATCCCGGCCGTGGTCAAGGCGCAAAAGGCCATCCTCACGCAGGACTACGCCGCCATCACGGCGGCCTTTGAGACGATGACGGTGTGCATCCGCCGGCTCAAGGCGTTGCTGGCACGCATGCACGAGCACTGCGACCCGGACGTCTTTTACTACCAGATCCGGCCCTTTTTGGCCGGCAGCCTCGGCATGGCGCACGCCGGGCTGCCACGCGGCGTGCTCTATGACGAAGGCGACGGCAAAGAGGGCACGTGGCGGCAGCTGCGTGGCGGCAGCAACGGCCAGAGCAGCCTCATCCAGTTCTTGGACATTGCGCTGGGCGTCGACCACGCCAACGGCGGCCACAGCAATCCGCACGCGCCGACCCCGGGCGAGGCCGAGGCGGGCCGGCAGACGAGCTTCCACGAAGAGGTGCGCGCCTACATGCCGGGCCCCCACCGGCGGCTGCTCGAGTCGGTGACCCGCATGGGCAGCCTGCGCAACTTTGCGCTGCAGGACGGGGACAGCACCGAGCAGCGACGCTGCCGGGACGCCTACCAGACGGCTGTCGACGCCATGACCGACATGCGCAACGGCCACCTGCAGATCGTGGCGCGCTACATTGTGCTGCCGAGCAAGAAGAAGACGAGCGCTGCGGGCGGGGCCCAGAACCTCGCCAGCGTGTCTAGCCAGCAGTCGGCCCAGGATTCGTCCGACAAGGGCGCCGAGAAGCTGACGGGGACCGGCGGGACGGCCCTGATGCCCTTTTTGCGAAAGTCCCGGGACGAGACCATAGCGGCAGGGCCTGGTCAGCGTGTGATGTGAGGACGAATGTGTTGGAATGATTGCATTAGCCTGTCCGTTCATTGTTGCTCCTATTAGTATTTATTGTCAGAGGGTATCTTTAAGATACCATTAGTGGAGCTCACAGTTTGGCCTGTAAGTTGTGTCAAACCTGAAAATTGCGCCTGTTACAAATTATCGTGTCTCTAGTTGTACCGCTATTGGTTGCTGCCTGTTTGTTGAAAAGTGTGCTGTCCGGCGGACTAAAAACAGGCCCGCTCTCTGGTCTAGGGTGATCATTTCTTACAGTGTCTCAGTCCAGCTTACGGTTGTCAACTTCACGTATATTTGTGCCATCGATCGAGCCAGCTGCTTCACCTTCCTGTAGTGATAATGCGATTGTATATTGCAAACAGCTATGGGGATAGAACACAGAAACAGAAAATGAAGCATGATATCGACCACACAAAGAGCAGCAGGAGCTCCGACTTGCAGCACAAAACCTGTCTTCTAAACGCCGTCGTGTCCGTTAACAGCCTGCATGTTTAGTTAGTATGATGATGGACCGGCAAAAGGGGATTCTCGTCTGGACTCACCTCCACCGCCGCCACCGCAACCTCCACCTCCTCCACCGCCACATCCGCCTCCGCCTCCGCCACCACATCCGCCACCACCTCCACACCCTCCTCCACCTCCGCACGCTCCTCCACCGCTGGCGGCAAGCGCACCGCAACCCTGGCTTTCTGTTAGCATGATGCAAACAAACTCTAGCAACAGCAGCAAGTACGTACTCCGCATCCGCCGGGTCCGCCGCAGGCGCCCGATGCGACGGCGTTGCCGCAGGTGCCGCCGGCACAGCTGCCCCAGGCGCCGGAGCCGTTGGGCACACAGCCGGGGTCGGCGCCGTAGTACATGCCGGGGGTGAAGTAGCCGGCGTAGACATAGGGGGAGTACACTGGTGGTCAGTGTGGGTATGATTGGCAGATAGAAAGAAGGACCTACTAAAGTACGAATAGCCCCAGTGGTCGTAGTACTCGTCGCGGGGCGGCAGCTTGCGGCCGCGCTTCTCGGCGCGCTTGGCGGCCTTGTTGTAGTTGTGCTCGAGGCGGCGCATCTGGGCGTCGTGGGCGGCCTTGGCCACGGCCGAGCGGAGGCTGCTGTCGGCAAAGGCGACGGCATTGTGGGCCGAGATGTGCGCCGAGCGGTCGGGTAGGCACAGCTGGGCCTGGCCCGACTGGTGGAAGGCGTCGGCGATGCGGCCCTGGCGGGAGACGCCGAGAAGATTGCCGGCCGTGTTGACGTGGGAAGCACGAATGGCTGGTTGTCAGCTGCAGAAGGGGAGGAAAGGGAAGAAGAAAGGGAAGAAGAAAGGGAGGTCACCTTCACAATACCAGCAGGTGCACTCGCTGTAGACCTCGTCGTACTTTTGCTGGTACACCTTGCTGGTAAACTCAAAGGCCAGGTTGAGGCGGTCCTCGTCAATCTTGTCGTCGTGGTCGATGAACTTGCCGGCCGAGGCCTTAGGCGCGGGGCGCTCCGTCGTCTTGACGGTGTAGGCGTAGTAGGCCTGGGGGCTCAGCTGATGCGTGTGCCAGGCGAGGTCAACGTCGAGCGTGGGCACGCACGTCTGGTCGGGGAACTCGGCCATGATGTCGATGAAGCGCTTGTACTTGGTGACGAGCCGGGCCATGGTCTCGGCGGCGGCCGGGCTGTGCAGCCAGTCGAGGCGGTGCATCTTGTCCATGAAGAGGCCCTGGCGCACGACGGCGCCCGCGAGGTCGAGCGCAAACGGGCCCATGTTGTCCCAGTAGCGGCTCATCATCTTGCGCACGGCCATGCGGCCCTCGGCCGTGATCCAGTGGCGGCGCCAGCCCGGGCCGCGTTCCATCTTGCGCAGAAAGTCCGTGTCGCGGATGACCCCCTCGATGGCCTCGCGCACCGTCTCCATTGTCGGCCGGACGGTCCCCTTAGGCTGGGCGTTCGACGAAGGGCTCCCGGCGGGGATCACGCTCACCGACCACGACGCCAGCCGCTCCCGGATCATGCTGTTGGGATACGTGCGGCCCTCCTTGGTCAGGTCCTCCCCGACGATCAGCTCGGGCCGGCCGGTGCTCGGCTTGAGCACCGTGCCCGGCATCAGCGCGTTGTCGCGGATGAGGGCGCTGGCGTCCTTGACGTACTTGGCCACGGAGAGCAGCTGCGGGTCGATCTGGGTCCCGCACCAGACGCAGTCGATGCGGAACTGGCCGTCGCCGTAGCCGGTGCCCTTGAGGTCGCTGTCCACAGCGCCACCATCCTTGGAGCCGCCCTCCTTTTCGGTGCCGCACGTCGTCCACGGCACCGACACCTGCTTCTGGCACGCCGGGCATTTGAGGCTCTTGTCCGCCGGGCCGTCGGTATTGTCCCAGCAGAGGCCGGTCCGCTGTGTCCAGTTCTGGATCGTCGTCGCCGGCACGCTGCAGCCAAATTCGTCGGTGATGGCCTCGTTGACCACGGCCCAGGGAAAGCCGGCGGCCCAGAGGCCGTTGAGGCCGGCTCGCATGCAGTCTTCGAGGAAGTCGCGCGGGTTCAGCATGTGTGCGTGCAGCACCATGAGGACGTCTGTGTGAGAATTGTGTCAGCATGTCATCAAGCAGACAAGGCATCCGAGCCACCAACCGAGAGGAGGCAGCATGTCCGGGGTCCATGCCATCGGGGCGCTCTGGGTGGGAAAGGCGCTGTAGCGAAGGCTGTCGGCCTGGGTCATGTGCTCTTCCCGCAGCGTCTCCGTGGGGAACGTGTTCCACCATGTCGTGTACCGGTCGACGGCCCGCGCCACATACAGCGCCCATCGCTTCTCGCGCAGCAGGCTCAGGCGGGCCTGGACGCGCTGCTGCTCGGTCTCGGGCTGGGGCTGGCCGCTGGGCAGCGTCGGCTCGAAGCCGGCTATGGCCCGCGAGTCCCAGAGGCCCCAGATGCCGTCCGTGTAGCCGACATCCTCCTTGAGGGCGTGCACGGCCGAGAGGAAGCGCAGATAGGCCAGGCAGGTGTTGGTGTCGGGGTCGCCGCTCACGGGCGAGAGCTGCAGGTTGGCGAGCTCGGCCGCCAGCACAGGCAGCGGGGGATCGACGGCGGAGGCATTGGCTCCCTCGTCCGCTTCCGCGGCATAGGCAGGCGGAGCGTCGTCGTGGGACGTTCGGGCGACGGGCTTGCTCTTTTCGCTAATCACCTTGTCGTCCTTGGACCGCGATTTCAGAAAGGACGGCATCGTGTCTCGCCAAGTTGGTTGGTGTGGTAGTGTGGTAGTATGGACGACTTGGCATTGGGTCTCTGTTTTAGCGCCTGGGCACGTCCCTGATATATACGCCGACGTGCACGACAAAGGGAACGCCTTGCGTGGGGCAGTGCACAGCTATCGCTGTGGTGCAGCCCACCCCCACCCGACCTACCCCGCCATGAGCTTAAACTGCTGCCTTGCTGGTGCCCAGCGGTCGGCCTTGTTCTAAAACAGGGCAGTGCTTTGAAGGAGCGCACCTGACCACTGAAACCCTGCCAAATTTGCTCGAGATGGATTCCCAACAGTCGGTATGTAACCGTTTCAAAACAGCCTCATCCTTCCAACGCACAGCAGCTTGTTTGGCACCGACATAAACAGGAATTGTGTTCGAAAACAGGAATTGTGTTTCACGAAAATCCGGGTAAGACACTCAATGCCCCTCCAGAAATAGCATTGGGCAAGCAGACCAGCGATTCATACGGTTAACGATGGCCGGGGGTTCCTGCGCCAGGCAGCGACAATTTGCGAGCAGTTTTCGCTGTCGAGGTCGGCGAAACTCGAAAGTTTTGCGCCGTGGCCACACTACCTGGGGAAGCCAGCGATTTCTCCCGTGTACACAGAATACGAAATACGACCACTTCCGATTATTAAACCGCCGAGACTTGCCACCAATGAGAAGCGTTCATCTGGCACGCATAGGATCAGGAGGGCGCACAAAGGGGAGCCTAGAACGCCACATCCTTTCTTCCTGCTCCGTCTTACTGCCTTCCAGAACCCCAGTCTCGCCCGCTGCTCCGCCAGCAAACACAAACTTGAACCGTTCACGGCTCTGTTTATTCTGCTGCCTGTTTAAAGTGGATCTACGATCCGTTAAGGCCCCACCCGAGCAGACGGATCTGGCTCTGCGTGGACAGCACATCGGTGATCTGGTGCGCCAGGGGACATGCACCGCGCTCATCGCAGTGGGCTTTCCTGGCCATGCACAAGCTACTGGACAACGAAGGCGTGTCAATTCGCTGGTGCCCCGGCCACCAAGGCATCCCCGGCAATGAACGGGCCGATGCTCTAGCCAACCTGGGTGCCGTCGAGGGCGCTCTGGATCCTGTCGCGGGCCGGTACCCCAGCTACAGCGGCATCAAGTCCCTGTGCGCACAGCGGACCAAAGAACTGGCGGACCACTGGTGGGCGGACGCCCAGGAACATCTCCGGAACTCCTACCTCCAGCTGGTCACAGGGTTCTCTCTGAGCGAGCCCCCCGAGTTGAATCTCCCCCGCAAGACACTGCACGTCCTGCTCGCCGCCCGATCTGGGCACGGCGACTTCGCCTGGTACCACGAGAAACTCCGCCACCACCAAGCCGAGACCCTCTGTAGTTGCGGACAGCGGAAAGCTCCTCGCCACCTCGTCCACTGCCGTCTCAGGCGCCGCAAATGGAACAGGAATGCCAGCCATCTCGGGGTCCCCCACATACCGGTCAACATAGAAGCCCGGACGGGCTTTTTGTTGACACTCGTCAAAAATCCCCCTCTTTTCCACCTCTTTCTCACATCCACACGGTAACTCTTAGGCCATAAACTAAGTAACAAAGACCCAAGACTACAAGCGAGTCCACCGAACCTCCAACTCTGAACGTCCCTCGATAAAGAGGGAATCGCAGACATGGCATGCCCGTAACAGGGTCTTCTAACACACCTGGTGCTGGTCGTCGGGACCTCCCCCGCGCGTCCACGTCGTATACTCTTAGATAGAGTGGACATGGCAAATGCCGTTGTTGACGACGTTAAAACAAATAAATAAATAAAAAAAAAAAAAGGCCCCACCCGTCCCATTGTGCAAAATGCTTAATATTCGGTGTAAAAACAAGGAGCTGGGTTATGCTTACTCCAATCTGACCCCATCTTCAGATTGGAGTTGACATCAGTCCACCACCAAGAGTCAGGGGAAGGGTGTCGGACTCAGACTTTTTCCCGGCAGATGGAGCAGTACAAAGGGCATTTCGGCTGGATTCCCAGCCTGCGCATAGTAACGACTCTCAGGTGTTTGTCCTTCAGATCACACATACACCACAGCAGAGACACAAGTGTCAAACGTGAATATTTTCTAGTCAAGCTGATCTCTGCCATCACTCCTTCTCGCGGTCGTCCTCGCGCTGCAGCTTGTCGGAGAAGAGCTCGACGTCGAGGGCCTCGATGGGCAGCACCTCGTCCGGGGAGAGGAGCGACTCGGTGGCGGGGAAGAGCTTGCTGAGGCCAATGTAGACGACAAAGGCGCTGAGGAAGCCGTAGTACCAGACGAGGTCGGCAATGTAGGCGGCGCCGCCAATGTCGATGCGAATGTTGATGTTGTAGACGAGCGAGGGCATGGTGGGGCCGATGCTGGCGAGGAGGGCGGCGGCGGCGCGCCAGTTGAGGCCGTGCCAGTAGTGGTAGCGGGCGCGGGGCTGGTAGAGGGCGGGCACGTCGACGCGGCGCTGCTTGACGAGCCAGTAGTCGGCGATGGAGATGGCGATGATGGGGGCGAGGAAGATGCCGAGGCTGGACATGAAGTTGAGCAGGCTCTCGGCGCTCGTGATAATCTTCCAGGGCACCATGGCCCAGCCGCCGAGCACGGTGGCCAGCAGGGCGGCGCGGCGCAGGTCCAGGTACTTGGGACACAGCGAGGCCATGTCGTTGCTGACGCTGATGACGTTGGCGCTCACGTTGACGCCGATCTGCGCCACCATCCAGGCGAAGCCGCAGTAAAAGGCGCCCGCCCGCCCGCCCGACGACGTCCAGTACGACGCCAGTGTCAGCGGGTCCCAGACGTAGGTGCCGTAGACGACCTTGGCTGCGGACGCGCTGATGATGCCCAGCATGGCCAGCCAGAAGCAGATGAGGGGGAAAAAGACCGTCTGCGCGTAGATGACGCGCGGGTTCTTCATGTAGCGCGTAAAGTCGGAGATGTTGGTCCCCACCGTCGACCAGCTGCCCGTCTGGCTCGTCAGTGTCGACACGATCAGCCACGACTTGGCCCAGCCCTGGACGGTCGGCTGCTGCTGCCAAATGTCGCCCGACCCGCCGGCCATGCGGCAGATGGCAATGGTGGTGCCGGTAGCGGCCGTGACCGTCACCACGGCCTTGAAGACAAAGAACCACTTGAGCCGGTGCGGCCGGATGAGCAGGAACGGCAGCTGGATGGACCAGAACAGAAAGTGGCTCAGCAGGCCCTGCGTGGTGATGCCGGCCGACGCCGGCAGGCGGTTCGGGATGTCGGCGTAGCTCGGCCAGATGGCCGTCAGCATGGCGGTCAGCGCGGTGCTGCCGGTGTACGTCTGGATGGAGTGCCAAAAGAGGGCCGTGATCATGCGGCAGACAATGGCAAACTTGGCAAAGTGGAAGCCAAAGGACGCGCGGATCCACACGGGAAACGGCACGCGCAGGTGGGCGCCGGGGGCACCGTTGAAAGCAATGGGCAGCGACATGACGCAGGCCCCAATAAGCACGCAGTAGACGGCCTCACGCCACGTGAGCCCGACGGCCAGCACAGAGGCGCCAATCTCCCAGCTCTGGGCGCTGAGCTGGGCTGTTAGCATGCATCTGTAGTCGGTGAATGGTGGCAACATACAATATCACTCAGCCAGTAGCCAAAGACGGACCATGCTGTCCAGATGCGGCGCTCAGGGGGCGTGACGTCGAGGTCGATGTTGGTCCAGGTTCCGTCAGGGGCAAAGCTGGTCACCTGCTTGGGCAGAACCCAGCCGTCCGCGTGCAGCTTCGCCTTGAGCGACTGCTTGGCCTCGGCCACGCGCGGTCGAAGGTGTTCCATGGTGAGGACAGGACAGCGAATGTGCGGTTCACCTTGTGCTTCGGTGTAGGTGAACACACGTGGAACGACGCTGCTCAAATAATTCCCAGAGCCCTGTCGGGATGGATCGATCCGGATAGGATAATTGCCCTAGGACTGACTGACATGAGACTTTCCATGGCGCCTTTCTCCGAGGCTCGGAGATCGTCTAGATAAGGGATCAGCACGTCACATTCACAAGTGCAAGTCACATTGCTCTGCCAGGATGGATGCTCCCACCGATAAGGATCGTGCAAGACGCGGATATCCGTATTACGGGGCAGCCACCACCGAAAGGCAGACCGACGCGCCGATCGCAAATAAAAATGGCCGCATCAGCTCCACCTGCCGATTTCTTATCGCGCTCTCTCGGTCAGGTCCTATTACACGGACACACACGCCATGCTTGACATTGAAGAGCTGACCATTGATGCGGTGCACGCAGCCCTGCGGCAGGGCGACTACACCTGCCAGCAACTAACAAAAGCCTTCCAGGACCGGATCCAGGCCTTCGACAAGAATGGGCCGCGCATCTCGGCCACGTGGGCGCTGTCCACGACAGCGCTGGACGAGGCGGCCGAGCTGGACAGCTACTTCCGCGAGACTGGCCAGTTCAAGGGCCGGCTGCACGGCATCCCGATCCTGGTCAAGGACCAGGCCGACACCAAAGGCATGGTGACGACGTACGGCGCGGCGGTGGCGACGCACAACGTGCCCGAGGCGGACGCGGCCGTGGTCGCGCGGCTCAAGGCGGATGGCGTGGTGGTGCTGGGCAAGACGAGCATGCCGGACTGGGCGAGCTCGTGGTTCTCGGCGTCGTCGGTGACCGACTGGGCCTTTACGCACAACCCGTACAAGCGGGGCTACGACGTGGGCGCGTCGTCGGGCGGGTCGGCGGCGTCGGTGGCGGCCAACTTTTGCGTGCTGGCCGTGGCCGAGGACACGGGGGGCTCGATCCGGTGCCCTTCGTCGTTTAACAACATTGTGGGCATCCGCTGCACGCCCGGGCTGATCAGCCGCACCGGGTTCTGCCCGCTGCTCAAGCCGCAGGACACTCCCGGCCCCATGGCGCGGACCGTGCGGGACTGCGCGCGCATGCTGGACTGTATGGTGGGCTTTGACCCGGCCGACGAGTGGACGGCCGTGGCCGTGACCGCGGGCACGCCCCGGGGCGGCAGCTATGCGGCCGACCTCGACCCCGAGGCCATCACGCGGGCCCGCATCGGCGTCGTGCGCGACATGTTTGGGCCCGACGACGACCCGCACTGCCGCGCGACCAACACGGTGCTGCGGGCGGCCCTGGCCAAGCTGGCGGCGGCCGGCTGCACGCTGGTGGACGTGGCCATCCCCGACCGCGAGCGCCAGACGAGCGACGGCTCGCTCTACGACGTGCGCTCGCGCGGCGACATCAACGCGTTCCTGGCCACGAAGCCGCACCTGCCACAGGACATTGCCGACATTGTGCCCGTCGAGCCGCCGCACCCGACGCTGGCGTTTACGAGCGCCTTCGCCCATGGGCCGCGTCACCCGGGAGATGACCCGGCCTACCTGCCGCGGCTTCTGGGGCGCGAGAGCTTCATGCGCCAGGTCGTGCTGCAGATGGCCGCGCTGGGCGTCGAGGCGTTGTTGTTTCCCGACGTGCGGACGCCCCCGCCGCGCCACGAGGACGCCACCAACGACCGCTTCCCCGAGATGTGGGACTTTCCCGTCAACACGCTGCTCGCCAGCACGACGCGGCTGCCGGCCATCAGCGTGCCGGCCGGCTTCACCGACGACGGGCTGCCCGTGGGCATGGAGCTCATGAGCTGGCAGTACCGCGAGAAGACGCTGCTGGAGCTGGCGGCCGGTGTGGAGGCGCTGCTGCAGGCGAGGCGGGCGCCAGTTCTGGATGTAGTCGTATAGACGGTACAAGTACTCTATAGACGAAATCAGTGTGATCCCATCCTTCATCGCCCCACAACTCCACAGTTCCCCAGATGCGACGGAAGCCGGCAGGCTGGATCTCCGTGGCGATCGGCAACGGTGCAATTGTTAACGGTGCACTTGTTTGGGATTGGCTGTCGAGGATCTGGTCTGACGTGATGGGTCACACTTCTGCGTCAGGTGTGGTAGAGAAGTTGGCGATGTTGCTGGCATCATGCGTCTGCTGCCGCGTATCTCCGCAAAACTGGCCAGTACTTGCGTAACCGCGGGCCGACACTCCGCTGCCAACAACGCCATGCAAATCCCTCGCAAACAGGCTGAATTGCTAGCGGCCTACTTTGTCGACATCATTGTGGACCCGCACCGCTGCGTTTTGTCCTCAGTGGCCAGTGCTCGACTGTACCCCCACTTTTCGGAATTCCGGGAAGCCAGCCGACAACACAGCCACGTGCACTGGCTGCTCACTGGCTGCTGACAGCGGGGAGAGTGCGCCAATGGCCCTCTTCGGGCAACTGGAAGCACCCGACTGCACAGAATGTTTTTCCGACGTTTACCCAGCGCCCAGCTATATTGAGCTCCCAACGGCCACCGTCTGGTGAAAGACTCGCCATCCTCACCTCCCCAACACAACCACTCTGCAATTAACATGGCGCCTCTCGACGTGGAAAAGCTGCTGCAGCAGATGAACGACCAGGAGAAGGTGTCTCTCCTGTCGGGCGTCGACTTTTGGCACACCAAATCGCTGCCCCAGTATGGCATCCCAGCCCTGCGGCTGTCGGACGGCCCCAACGGCATCCGGGGCACGCGCTTCTTCAACAGCGTGCCGTCGGGCTGCTTCCCCTGCGGCACGGCCCTGGGTGCCACCTTTGACCAGGAGCTGCTGTACGAGGCCGGCCAGCTGATGGCCGAGGAGGCCAAGGCCAAGGGTGCTCACGTGATCCTGGGTCCGACCATCAACATGCAGCGCAGCCCGCTGGGCGGCCGCGGCTTCGAGTCGTACGGCGAGGACCCGGTGCTAGCCGGCAGGGCAGCAGCAGCAGTGATCCGGGGCATCCAGAGCGGCCACGTGGCGGCGACGCTCAAGCACTTTGTGTGCAACGACCAGGAGCACGAGCGCAACCGGGTCAGCTCGATTGTGACGGAGCGGGCGCTGCGCGAGCTGTACCTGATGCCGTTCCAGCTGGCCATCCGCGACGCGGCCCCCCAGGCCCTGATGACGTCCTACAACAAGGTCAACGGCGTGCACGCGTCCGAGAACAAGCGGCTGCTGGCCGGCGTGCTGCGCGGCGAGTGGGGCTGGAAGGGCATGGTGATGAGCGACTGGTTCGGCACCTACTCGACCACCGAGGCGCTCGACGCCGGCCTCGACCTCGAGATGCCCGGGCCCACCCACTGGCGCGGCGAGGCCGCCGCCCTGGCCGAGGCCACGTACAAGCTGCAGCCCACCACGCTCGACGACCGCGTGCGCGACGTGCTCGGCCTCGTCAACTTTTGCCAGGCCTCGGGCACGCCCGAGAACGCCCACGAGGGCTCGCGCGACACCCCGGAGACGGCGGCCCTGCTGCGGCGGCTGGCGGCCGACTCGGTCGTGCTGCTCAAGAACGAGGGCAACGTGCTGCCGCTGGACAAGAGCAAGAAGGTGGGTTGAACACGTGTGTGTGTGTGAACTACAGACAACTGACCACCAGACTCTCGTCATCGGCCCCCACGCCGACAAGGCCGCCTACTGCGGCGGCGGCTCCGCCTCGCTGAACCCCTACCACGCCGTCACGCCGCTGGACGCCATCGCCGCCAAGCTGGGCGGCAAGGAGCACGTCGTCCACACGGTCGGCGCCTACGCCCACAAGGACCTGCCCGACCTGGGCCCCAGCCTGACGGCGGCGCCCGAGGGCGGCAAGGCCGGCGTCACCTTCCACGCCTACAACGAGGCGCCGACGGCCAGCGTCCGCACCGCGGTGGACTCGCTGCAGTTTGAGACGACCAACATGATGTTTATGGACTACAAGAATGACAAGCTCAAGGAGCTGTGGTACGCCGACATGGACGGCTACCTGCACGCGGACCGCACCGGCGACTACGAGCTGAGCCTGTGCGTCTACGGCTCGGCCCAGCTCTTTGTCGACGGCGCCCTGCTGGTCGACGTGACCGACAAGCAGACGCAGGGCACCGCCTTTTTCGGCAACGGCACCGAGGAGGTGTCGGCCGTGGCCCACCTCGAGGCCGGCAAGACGTACCACGTGCAGGCGCGCTTTGCCAGCGCGCCCACGAGCAAGCTGGTGCCGCAGGCGGTGACCTTTGGCGGCGGCGCCATCAAGATTGGCGGCGCCTGGAAGATTGACCCGGCCGTCGAGATTGCCCACGCGGCCGAGCTGGCCGCCCAGCACGAGCAGGTGGTGCTCTGCATCGGCCTCAACAGCGAGTGGGAGAGCGAGGGCTTTGACCGCGACGACATGAAGCTGCCGCGCCAGCTCGACGAGCTCACGGCCGCCGTGCTGGCCGCCAACCCGCGCACCGTCGTCGTCGTGCAGTCGGGCACCCCCGTCGAAATGCCCTGGCTGCCCCAGGCCGCCGCCCTGGCCCAGGCCTGGTACGGCGGCAACGAGACCGGCCACGGCATCGCCGACGTGCTCTTTGGCGACGTCAACCCCAGCGCCAAGCTGCCCCTCTCCTTCCCCGCCCGCGTCGAGCACAACCCGGCCTACCTGCACTACCGCAGCGAGGCCGGCCGCGTCCTCTATGGCGAGGACATTTACATGGGCTACCGCTACTACGACACCGTCGGCGTGCCCGTCGCCTTCCCCTTTGGCTTTGGCCTCAGCTACACCACCTTTGGTCTGTCTGGTCTGACCGTCGAGACTTCTGACAGCACCCTCGTCGCCAAGCTCTCCCTCGCCAACACCGGCGCCCGCGCCGGCGCCGAGGTCCTCCAGCTCTACATCAGCCAAGCCAAACCCGCCATCCGCCGCCCCGCCAAGGAGCTCAAGGCGTTCAAAAAGGTCGCCCTCGCCGCCGGCGCCACCACCGCCGTCGAGCTCTCCGTGCCCCTCAAGTACGCCTGCGCCTACTACGACGAGCGCCGCAGCCAGTGGCTCTGCGAAAAGGGCGCCTACACCGTCTACGTCGCCACCAGCAGCCAGCTGCTGCCCGACACCTTTGTCGAGGCCGCCTTCCAGCTGCCCGAGACCTTTTCGTGGAGCGGCCTGTAAAATAGATCCTAGAGAAACGTCATAGAAAATTAATAAAATAATAAAGAAAATAAAAGAAAATTAATGAAGAAAGCAAAAAAAAAAAGAAAGATGGCCTCCTCCCACAGTGCAGACCAGCCGGCACAGATAGTTTCCCGGCCAAGGCTAACCACATTGGTATACGGGCGTTTCCGTCGCCCAGTAAGCATACAAGTTTTTATTTCCCTTGCGATCGATCTTGCTCTGCCTCCGCCTCTCTTCTGTTCGCACCTGCTCGCCGTGCCGGCGTTGTGTCGCCAACATGGAGCGCTGCTGCGATGCAGGCAGGTGAACCAAGGCGTTTCGATCATTCGTTCGCGTATTGGCCAGCTGGTACGTCGCTGCCGCTCCTTCTCTCTTCTCCCGTTTCGATAACAATCGGGTGGCGTGTACATCTGAGCTGGGCTCCTCTCTGGAAGACGTGCCGTCGTCGGCTTCTGCCACGGGATATTCCAGCCGGGAAACGACGGTCCGAGATTTGTGGTGCGACTGGACGCACGATCGTCTTGATATGATTTTGCCTGACGGTAAGCGGATTGATTCCTCATCAACCCGGAGTGGCTTTTGTCCTGGGATGGATGTCGCTCTCATCGTACTCCTCTCATCACCGCCATCTGCATCTCTTTCCGTGTCATCTTCTGCCCCGGAAAAATCGTAGAGCTCGGCAAACTCCGAGTCTTGTCCCGATACATCAAATCTGCAGTGCCCTTTGCCGGCCATATGCTGCTGCACAGCTTGCACGGTTCCCCTCTCTGTTCCGCAGTACAGGCATTGTCGGTATTCGAAGATGATGGTGTGCAAACAAGCAAAGAGCGTCTCGAGGTCGACTACTAGATTTTGCTGACGTGGAACGAACAGGCCATGCGATTTTTGCATGTGCATCACGCTATCTGGGAAGCTCGCCAAGAATTTTGGACAGAACAGGCATTGTCCGGGCGCGAAGGGATCCGTGGTAGCATCAGGGAAATCGACTGACTCCTCAAAGGATGCGAACGTAGCAGTGGTTTGTGGTCTCGACGGTGTAGGAGTAGTTGTTGGTGTCATGGCTGGCATGGCTGGCATGTCGATGTCGTCACGGATTACGATTCAGTGCGTTTGAGTCTTTTGGTTGTTTCAGGGGTGATACAATAACAGACGTCGTTTTATATCATGTAGGTCAAGCGGAGCACGGCAGTTCAAGGCTGAATGGCCGTGGAATTAAGCCTTTTAGTGCAGGGAACACCGTCGCTAGGCGGATGCCCCGCTGTATTGCCGCTAAAACGACAAGGTCCTACCAATCAGATGGCCGTTGAACCGCTGATGGGGGCTGATGGGGTATGATTCATCATGAGCAATAAACAGCCTCGCAAGTCTAGAATTGACAGGGCCGTAAGAATCGAGATGCTCCGTCTACCCCAAATCTACCCCCTGCAGCATGCCCCTCATCTGATCTCTGACTCTGCACCCCCATCCCTAGCCATGTTATTCATCACAAACAGACTGCAACCCTCTTCGTCCGACAATCTTGGTCTGGCTCAAATTCCACGTAAAAGGCAAGTGTGCCCGAGCTTCCAAGTGATAGGGAGCATGCCAAGGCACCAGGCCAGAGCCGCGGCAACTGATACCGACACAGGGTTCTAGAGTGCCGCTATAGTCTTGACCGCTCGTGGAAGGCTCGTGGAAGGCTCTTGATCGCGTGTAGCTCTGTCTGTCTCCAGCCCGGCTTTGGGGATAGCACTAGCCAAGATTGGCAATCTCCACGAGCTGTGGAGCTTGAAACTGCCACGCCAAGTCACCAGCTAGCACGAAGGCCTGTTTTACTTGCGTCTTCCCCCCCCAGCGTGCAGCTGCAGGTGCTAGGCTGCCAAAACGCAGCCAAAAATACGTTTGCAAAACCGCCCCCACACGCCCAAGACATCCCACGCTGAGAATCGCCATAATTCGCTGTGCGTGGCTCGGCATACCCCGGTACGTCACTCCGCTTGTACTCATTCCCTGCTGCATATCACTGGGATGTCCCGTCGGCTTATCCTGATGTATTTGTTATGCAAACCCCCGATAATGGGGGGGGCTTGCCTGCCTATCACAGAACGGGACCTTATCTTCAGCTTGATCCCGTATCTGCCGCCTCGACCACCAAACAAAGCGGAGTCACCGAGATTAGTGGCCATTGTCTGGGGGCGTACGAAATGCGCCTATTCCGTTAACGGAATATTAGTCCAGGAAGTGCCAGGGTCTGCGAAACGAAGATGGCTCGTACCTTTTTCTACTCGAGCCGTATCGCTGGCATCGTTCCACGAGTACTTCGGCTTCCCCCCACCCGAAATCCCCAGCAGCCGTTATCAAGCGTGGCTGCGCCAATTATGTGTGTCTACGAGTAGGAGTGCGACAAATCACGCATGTGTCTCAGCCGGTCAAAAGAGCTCAATGCCATGCTCGGCCGGTAGTCAAAAACCCCCCTCTGCCACTCTTTCCAGTGATCGCCAGGCCCTTGGCAGCTTGGCGTTGCATGGTCGATTTGCCAGATCGCATTTCCATTTTGACAGACGACGAATCCGACGACGCGACGACGCGACGACGAGTCCGATAACGAGCCGACAACAAGCCGACAACAAGCCGACAACTCTGTTAACACTCTGGACAACACGCCGACGCCAGCATGGACAAGACCCGCCACGAGCTGACCGTGGCCGAGGAGCCGGTCACGTCGGTCCTTCCACTCAACGAGGTCCCCATTCTCCATGGCGAGCACACGGCCGACGACGAGGCCCTGGCCGCGCTGGGTTACAAGTGAGACGGCCCGGTTCTGCTATTCTGCTGTTCTGCTGTTCTGCTCTCTCGACCAAGGCGCTGACACACAACACGCAGACCCGAATTCAAGCGCGAGTTCTCCCTGTGGACGACGTTTTGCGTCTCCTTTGCCGTGCTCGGCCTGCTGCCCTCGATTGCCTCGACGCTGTACTACGGTCTGGGCTATGCCGGCACGCCGGGCATGGTCTGGGGCTGGCTGGTGGCCATGGTGTTTATCCAGTGCATTGCCATGGGAATGGGTAAGTTGTTTGATGCTCGCAGGATCACCACAGGCTGCTAACGGAGATCAGCGGAGCTGTGTTCGGCGATGCCCACCTCGGGCGGGCTCTACTATGCGGCGGCCGTGCTGGCGCCGCCCAAATGGGGCCCGTTTGCGGCGTGGATCACGGGCTGGTCGAACTGGCTGGGCCAGGTCACGGGGGCGCCGTCGGTGGACTACGCGCTGGCGTCGATGATCCTGGCGGCGGCGTCCATCTCGAACGCGTCGTACACGCCGCAGAACTGGCACGTGTTCCTGCTCACGGTGGCGCTCATGGTGGTGCACGCGATGATCTCGTCAATGCCGACGCGGTGGATCGCGCAGTTCAACTCGGCCGGCAGCACGTTCAACATGGTGGCCTTTTTCGTCGTCTTTGTCGTCATCCTGGCGGCCAACAACCGCAGCGACCAGGGGCTGGCGCGCTACAACGACTCGCGCAGCGTCTGGGGCGAGTTCTACGTGGGCACCGACTTCCCCAACGGCGTGGCCGTGCTCATGTCCTTTATCGCCGTCATCTGGACCATGAGCGGCTACGACAGCCCCTTCCACCTGTCCGAGGAGTGCTCCAACGCCAACATTGCGTCGCCGCGCGCCATTGTCATGACGTCGGGCGTCGGCGGCGTCCTGGGCTGGGCGCTGCAGCTGGTCATCGCCTACACCGTGGTCGACATTGACGCGATGCTGGGCTCCAGCACGGGGCAGCCGTGGGCCGCCTACCTGCTGCAGTGCCTCAACGAGCGCGCCGCCATGGCCTGCCTGGCGCTGACCATTATCGCCTCCTTCAGCATGGGCCAGGGCTGCATGGTGGCCGCCAGCCGCGTGACGTTTGCCTACGCCCGCGACGGCTGCTTCCCGCTCTCGCGCTACTGGTCGCGCGTCCACCCCTGGACCAAGACGCCCGTCAATGCCGTCTGGTTCAACACCGCCCTCGGCTGCCTGCTCGTGCTGCTCATCTTTGCCGGCGACGCCGCCATCGGCGCCATCTTTTCCATCGGCGCCACCGGCGCCTACGTCGCCTTCACCATCCCCATCACCATCCGCACCTTTTTCGTCGGCAAGCGCTTCCGCCCGGGGCCCTGGCACCTCGGCCGCTTCAGCCCCATCGCCGGCACCCTCTCCACCATGTTCACCTTGGTCATGCTGCCCATCCTCTCGTTTCCCAGCGTGTACGGCTCCGACCTCGACGCAGAGGGCATGAACTGGACCGCGCTCGTCTGGGGCGGCCCCATGCTCTTTGCCACCGTCTGGTTCTTCGTCGACGCCCACAAGTGGTTCAAGGGCCCCAAGATCAACGTCGAGCACATGGTGCACGAGGAGCAGAAGCACGACATGGTCATTGACGCCACGGAGCCCGCCAGCGACAGCGCACCCACGCCCGTCTCCACCAAGGGCGTCAAGGATGACATCAGCATGGTCTAGTCGGTTTATGGCCGAGAACCTGGGCACTCTGGCCCCGGCGATTATCGAGACGCTGCTAGAAATGCGTTCGTTAGATAAGACATAAATATATGCGTTAAGACATAAATATATGCGTTAAGACATAAATATATGCGTTTAGACCACAGTCGTTTCTGTGTGTGTGTGTGTGTGCTCGTGACTTTGCTTCTAGTCTCTGAAGCACATCCAGTTTCGAACCTGCACATTGTGCAGGACCACTCTGGGGGGAACGGTGCTAGCTGTTTGTGGTGAGCAAATCGGGTTCCTGCCTTTGGCCTTTAGCGTGCTGCGGTCGAAAATCCAGGTGTCTGGCGATTCTTACGAGTTGCACGTGCACCGAACCAACCAGAGCAGGTTCCATTAGGCATAGCCCGGCGGGTTCGCAGGCAGAGATTTTACTCACACCACAGCTCCGCAAAAACCCAGGCCTCTCGGGTAAAGGCAGTACCCGTAGCATCGACGCCGGGCACAGGATGGTCGAACCATGCTGTGCTGTCCCTTTCGTCGGGTTTGCAACAAAGATATTGAGCAGATGTGTATTTGTATGCCTGTATTCTTATGCCGAGGTTCACTGGCGTTAGCTAGTGTCACAGGGTCTAGTAGTGCCTAACAGCGCCTAGAGCTCCCCGCTGCGGGATGGGTTCTAGCCCTCACGATGGCCCCACATGGTCGGCTGACGCCGCAAATGCCTCAACCAGTCTGACCTGCCCGCCTCGGACCGTGACCGCTTGACAGACACGCTAGAAGGGTGTCCCCAGCGCCATGCGCGCAGACAGCAGAGCGGCTGGTCACCATGCGTGCGGCGGATGCATGTTTTTTCGGGGTTCTCCTCGCTTTCCGTCCCGTCAACGGCAGAAAGGGGGGGGGAGGGGTGTTCCACAGCTGCGGCGACGTATCTTACCATTTTTTTTGTTGGCGTCGTATTGGGTCGTTGCTTGACCGGACAACACACCACCCACCGACTACTTCCGCAATGGTGCCATGGTTCAGATACGGGCTCCATCCATAACTCGTCCCCTGCCCCCCGCACTTCATTCCTTTTTTTTTTCTCCCTTTTGTCTCTCTGCCTTGACCTCTCTGCCTCCGCCGTTGCGCTTCCCCCCCGCAACACCAGCCATCAAATCACCGACTGTGCGTCGACTCTCATTTCCGTCCAACGTGCCAGCGTCGTTTCCACTCTCGCGCGACCACTTCCCGTCCCCGTCCTATCGTCGGCCATTCCCAAGGACGATGTCGTCTCCGCCGGCCCCAGCCGCTGCGTCGCCACCGGCCGCGAAATCTCCTTCGCCTGCAGCGAAATCTCCCTCGTCCGGTGCGAAATCTCCCTCGTCCGCTTCAAAGTCCCCCTCGCCCATTGCGCAGGCATCTCCGCCCCACGAGAACCTGGAGGCTGGAGAGATTGAAATCGTAGGTCCCGCGTCTAATGCGATCGGTCGCTCGCCGTCACTCACCGTCGCTCACCGTCGCTCACCGTCGCTCACCGTCGCTCACCGTCGCTCACCGTCGCTCACCGTCGCTCACCGTCGATCGCTCGTCTGGCTGACCAGTCTTTTCCTTTTCCCATGCATAGGACGAAGATGGCGACTCTGCCTACGACGCCGCGTAAGCTCTGACAGCATCTTTATCTCTCTCGTTTCGACTCTGTTCGCTGACAGCCGCCCGCGACTGCAGCACGGTGGTGACAGACACGACGTCTCTGCGGTCCTCCATCATGGCCTACAAGTGGGAGTACGGGCGTCGCTTCCATGCGGTAGACGATGGATCGTATTGGTGAGCTGCCGTTGCGAAACTGCCTGCGATGGCATGTTCTGTGTGCACTCTGACATTCGTTATCCAGGGCCGCAAATGACGAGAGACAGCAAAACGCAGAAGATCTAGTGCAAGTTCCCGTGTCCACCCCCTCCCCGTCTCCTCTGCACAGGCAGAGCCGACTAATCGACGCCGCAGCCACGAGATGTACCGGAACATTCTCGACGGAAACCTGTACTCGGCCCCGCTTCCGGACGATATCCAGGTGCGTGCAGATCCAGTCCTTTGACTCTGGATACTGCGGGTTGTCAGAGAACGTGGCGGCTAACTGGGAATTAATTCGTTGCTCTTGGACAGAAAGTCTTGGACATTGGGTGCGGTACAGGCATCTGGGCCATGTAAGTGGGCCAGCGGCAGGCAAGGGGCGAGGAGCGGAGCGCGGCTTGGCTGACTCTGGAATGTGACCTGCAGCGACTTTGCGGATTTGCATCCTTCGGCCGAGGTGATCGGCATAGACCTGTCGCCCATCCAGCCGGTCTGGGTTCCGCCCAACTGCAAATTCGAAATCGACAACATCAACAGAGACTGGACCTTTGCCAAGAACTCGTTTGACTTTATCCACGTCCGTGCGATGACCGGATGCGTCCCGGACTGGGTTGCCTTTTATAAAAAGGCCCTCCAGTATGTTGATTTTCCTGCGGCTGGCCTTGTGCTAAGCACTCCTGACTCCTGGGCGGCACGCTAATGACACGTGTGTGTGCAAATCGGCAGGCACCTTACGCCCGGCGGATGGGTCGAGCAGGTGGAGATCTCCTGCCTGGTCCAGAGCGACGACGGCTCCCTCCGTCCGGACGCGGCGCTCGTGCGCTGGGGTCAGATCTTTGGAGAGGTGGGCGAGAAGATGGGAAACACGTTCCGGGCCTGCGAGGTGGCACGGGACGCCGTTGCAGGCGCCGGCTTTGCCAACGTCCATGAGCGCCGCCTCAAACTTCCTATTGGCACGTGGGCCAAGGATGTCAAGCTGAAGAACTGGGGAGCCTGGAACCGGATGTTCCTGCTTCAGGCTCTGGAAGGCTTTGCCGTCCGGGGTTTGACGGGGTTTCTGGGAGTAAGTGGCCGCAGACATATTGTCCCATCTTGTCTGGTACCATGCTGACAAGTCCCCCCCTCTCCTGCACTTTAGTGGTCGATCGAAGAGCTGCAGCTATATCTCGCCGACGTGCGAAAGGAACTGAAGGATCCATTGATCCACTCCTATATCGACCTGTGAGTCCCTGTCTAATACGTCTGGTGCGAGACCTAGTTTCATATGCAAGTGTACTTACGTTACCTGCAGGTGTGTCGTCACGGGCCAAAAGTCGACCACCGCCGAAGAATGAGGTAGGGCTAGGATAGCGCCAGGGGTAAGGAGCTTCCTATCCCCGTGAAACCATCCAATATCAACTTAATATGTTCAAAATGGGTTGCACTGTACATATAAATTGTTTATGAGACGATCGAGCCTTTGTCTTCCTGAAATGATCGCAAGTTGGTCTCTGCTAAGAATGGCACGCTACCAGAGAAAGCCCGTGGGAATTACGCCATGCTGGAGGTCGAGAACATGGAAGGACATTCCTCTGTATCTCTAGTCTTTCGAGATAGTTCCAGTTCAGATGTGTTGGCTTGTTGATAGAACACCCCGGGCCGAAAATTGTATCTGTCATGTTCCTCGGCGCAGACACATGTTTTGAAAATTGGCTGTCTTCCAGAAGCTACCCGTTCTGCTTGGATAAACTTTATCCGTACAGAGGTGTTTTAACTTCTGTACATTCTGCTGTCAGCGAAGAGTATCTCGCTTCTGGTCGCTGATAAACTTCACATATGGACGCTACACATGGTTAGCGGAAGCAGCAGGACTTTATGCTTCAGGCTGTGTTTTTTCAAGAGCAATTGTTCTGAAATAACGCAATGAAACTATCTTCGCCTACAGCATTTTCACGGGGTTCCCCACTGTCTTCTCGATGTCTCCCAACAAAAGCTCCATAGGGGTGACGTATGTGATGTCAGTTCTGGGTCCAGCTGGTGCACCGCTAGTGACCAAGCCGCCGACCCTGCGCTTGACGTCAAATACTATCGCCCCCGAATCTCCTGGCGCGGAGAATGGAACAGTTCGGTCTCTCAATGTCCCGATGACCACCCACTCTGTCGACTGGAACGAGCCACCTTCCGGGAGGCAGTACCGCACCTCCGACCGAATCTCGGATGGGCTACCCCAGGTGAGGCCTGTGGCGGCTCCGCGCTTTCCGACGAGAATACACTCTTCGCCATTTTGGTCCAGAGTTGTGGGGTTCTTCATTTCTGTCACGGGGATGACCCCGGACAGGGGCAAGAGACCATCCGGAGGCGGTACAAACTTGGACGTGTTTCTCACGTGCGGGTTCAGCATCTTGCTGAGTTGGCTCTTCCACAGCGGATCGCTTGTTCGAAGGTCCACCACGTTGCGGGTCAAGACGTTCTCTGGGAACTTGCTCCGATCAAGTTCGACGAGACACCAATCCTGCGTCCACGAAAAGCGTGGACCTTGGCCAGGCCCAATAGGCGGGGATAAAAACAGGCGCCCAGCCTCTCTGGCGGCAAGGGGCTCAAAGGATTTCATGACTCCAGAGGCTTCACGAATCTTATCGTGTTGCTGTTGTCGCTCTCTTCGCTCATGATCGTGCAAGCCATGCTGTTCTAGGTTATCGAGAGATAGAGACTCGAGGTCTCTGAGCGTTTCCATAGAGGCTTGAAACGCCTTTGTGCTGGGGATGCCCATTGTAATCGCTGGCTGACTGGCGTTGCGGCGGTGATAGTCTCGGTTTTCTGGGTACTTGCTGTTTGGCAAGCCCACGTGCCGGCACGTCAATGCCCACACTGGCGAATTCTCAGACTTTGCGGCGCGGAGGTACAGGCCCAGTGTGCCTTGGATTCCCGGGTATCGAATGGGGAAAATCGACTGGCCCAGTGCTGTTGTAATGGGCTGCATATGAACGTGTCGAGAATGCCACTCAAGTTCGGTCGGAAGGGGTGTCAAGAGCCGCGGGCCGACCAGAAAATTCACCCGGGACACTCGGATCTGGCACTCGACATCGGCCAAGCCCGATGACTGGAGTATGTGTTTACAGTTTCGAAGGGCCGCTGCCACGTTGATCCATGCCTCGTTGTCATTGGAGACACCGACCCAGATAACAACCGGCCGTTCCGCTCTCGGCACAAGGGTACTTCCCAGACGCAAGACGTCAACCGACGTCCAAGGAAGATGGGATATGGATGTAATGATGTAAGGCTTCACAGAGTCCCAACAGTAAAGAATGGGGTGATCTCCAATTGGCGATAGCTTCACCGGCGGTGCTATCACAACAGTCTTTAATCCAGGGTTGGAGGGAAAGGAACGATGGGCTGGCTCCCACTTGACAACTCCGGACGAAGAACGGCCAAGCAGCCGAGGCTGCGATGGTAGGGTTTGGTAATAGTTCTCAGCCTCTTCTTCACTTGGTTGTTCGAGCAGTGGAAGGGGGTTATCGCTGCTTGTATCCGTCGGGCTGACGACTCCAAAGCTGGCCGCTGCCGTCGAGCTCGTCTGATCCGTCGAGCCCGACTATTATTATTATTATTATTATTAGTTTTAACGTCGCCGGGACTGATCTGATCAGGCTCCCGTTTGTAACCTCCCTAAGGGTATGCGACGTGAGGCGAAGCCTCAGGCCTATCAAGAAACTACCTATCCGGGGATAAATACATGAATCGGAACCTGCGCGGTATGCTTGCCTC
>JACCPH010000103.1:0-49264 GCA_014183095.1 Harringtonia aguacate
GCCTGCACATGCGGCCACACAAGAGAGACCATCAAGCACTTCCTCTTCCACTGCCCGCAGTGGCAGACACAGAGACAAAAGCTTCTGGAGCACAGAGAATCGAAAATAAACAACCTCTCCTTCTTCCTTGGAGGGAAAGGACCGACAGACCAAGACGACTGGAGACCAGACATGAAAGCAGTGCGCGCAACGATAAAGTACGCCCTGGCGACGGGTCGACTAGACTACGACCTAGAGACAGGATAAATGACACAACAGGGACACACATCCACAATACCGCCAGCAAATCCCCGACAACAACCACACCAACACAACGAGCAGTAGACCCGGCTTCAGGCACCAGTCATAGGACCCTGAACACTTGGAGGAGGATCTTCAAGAGGCCCAACTGCCCAACTAGCAAATAGGGTAAGGGAGAAGTAAAGGGAGAAGTAGACACGATGATGAAAGAAGGAGAAGACATGATCGAACAGGAGGATGTTGTATTAGGTAAGCAATTGTTATATAAGCATCGTACAGACGAGCCCTTTAGGCTTAGTGCCTCCGGGCGGAATAAACTTCATTCATTCATTTGAACCGAGAGCCTAGTCCTACTAATCTACCCACACAAATTAATTTTTTTTCCCATCATGGGCAATTCGTGATCAAGTGGGGACTTGAATGCTGCATTCATTCTGCGCGATAAAGAATCCGTTTCCATTTAAATACCATACGTATAGCATACCTAACAATCCGTAGATAAATCGACAGCTACTGGGTTTCGAATTATCTTCTTTCATTGGTTAACTGGTATTATCAGTCGAAATTGCAAGTAAACAGCCATTACGTCTTCACATATGCTGGGCCGCATACCTTCTCTCTGTCTTCTGCAAATTTATCATCTGAATGCTAGTTTATGAATATAATTATTAGGTAATCTAACATGCTCCTCTATGGACTTTGCGTCTTCGGTTTAATCAGATCTAGTGGCATCCTCCCTCAGGATGGTGTTAAGCCGACTTCTCTTCATGCACTTCTCCCAGCTGAAGCTGGCGGCAAGCTCTTCCAGCTCAGCCTCGGTCTTTCCCTTGAATAGTTCAGCCATCTCCCATCCCAGGTACTCGCTCATCAGGCACTCCCGCACGACGCGCTCGACCTGGCGGTCAAAGCTCCAGATGTGAGGGTACTTGTGGTGCCGGAGGTGTTCGGGCACCATTTCGCGCAGCGCATTAATAAACGGCTCATAGACGTCCTTGACACCGTCCTTGTTGACGCAGCCCCAGAAGTCGAGACCGAGCCGCTGCTTCTTCTCGATAAAGGGGTGGATGAGCTTCATGTAGGGGCTCTCGGGGTCGAGATAGACCATGCCTTGGTAGCCAATGTCCTTGTAGGTCCAGATGGAGTAGTTGACGCCGCCCACTTCGCGGTACAGCTTCAGCTGCTCCTGGAGCAGCGCAAATCTCTTTTCGTTGACAGCCTCTGCATCGGCGTCCGCGAGGGGGTCGGCGTACACCGGCCCAAACTCGCCGTTCCACACCGGCACGCCGGCCTCGCGCATGTAGTGGATCTTGCGCTCAAAGTTGGACCGGAGCTTGGCCTTTTGCTGCGGCGTGCCGGTGTACTGCTCGCATGTGGGGAAGCCCATCATGCTGTAGTCGTGGCATGAATACACGGCATTGGGCAGCGGCTTGTCGACCGGGAAGTGCGAAAAGTCCATGGCATACGTGTTGCCGTCGACAAAGAGCATGTGGTCGGGGTCAATAGCGCGGACAGCCTTCTCGGCGCGGTAGTACCAGTCGATGAGGCGGGTGTGTTCGGGGTCGGCCGGCTCGTTGAGGAGATTGTAGCCGGCAATGACGGGGTTGCCCCGGTAGTGCTTGGCAATGACCTCCCATAGTTGAATGGCGCGGTTTTGGAAATCGGCAAACTCCCAGAAGAGGGCGCGTGCGATGCCCGAGTCGCTGTGCCAGTCCTGGTTCTGGCCGCCCGGCACCGAGTGCAGGTCCAGGATGACGTAGATGTTGTACTGGGCGCAGACGGACACTACCCGGTCGAGGAGGGCGAAGCCCGACTCCTTGATGACGTCGGGGTTGGTGTCGTCCATAAAGTGCCGATAGTTGAAGGGGATGCGGATGCAGTTGAGCTGAAGCGACGCGAAAAAGGCGGCGTCGGCTTCGGAGAAGAAATGGTGCAGCATCCGGGAGAAGAAGAAGTCGGCCTTTTCTTGGCCCAGCACCTCGGCCAGTGCTTTGCGATGCTCGTGCTCGTGGCCGGAATACCCAGTAATAAAGTTTTCCATGTTGAGCATACCGCCAATTCCGGCGCCTTTGAGGATGACCTTGTCGCCTGCATCGTTGACAATGTCTCGCCCAGAGACCCGAAGCAGAGTGCACTTGGGCAGCTGCGATCCTGACTGCAGAGAGCCAATCTTTTCGGGGATCGTTTGCGTAATGGTGGTCGTCGCCATTTTGAAAAACTTGTTCTTCTTGGCTCAGCAGGGTTGGTAGGTTGTCAATGAAATCGGAGGGGGGTGCTCGCTTAGAACAACATGTGCACATGTTATATACCCCTTTGGTCCATTAATCAGTTGGGCCATTTAGTGGAATGTTGCGCGCTATGCGATCGATGCCGATACTCCGCGACGGTGTGGGCCTTGTTGTGTGGGAGAAGCACGCGGAGGTGGCGAGTTTTGAAAATCGTACGCTACAGACACAAAGAGGAGAACGCTAGCCCCATAGAGACGGCAGGGCGGGCGCTTGCATCTGCAAAAGATCAGGAGACAGCTATCAGGTTGGCAGGACAAACTTTCTATTCACACTGCGCAAATGCAAGCTCGAGCGCGGACCGCTGCTGCTCGAAACCGTGGTACTCTACTTCCCAATACTCCATCAAACGTATTACAGCCGAAACGTTTTCCCGCCAGCCTGCAGGCATGTCGAGTGGGGGAGGTGTGTTGCGCCGCCGCGCTGCCAAGGCAAAGGCAACAAGAATAAACGCGCTGCGTGCACAGGTGCGGATCATGGGCCAGGTCCCGTGGTGTCGGTGTCTGAAACCCGGATGGTTCACACGAATGCGGCGCGAGTGCGTCGCGAGTCCCTTCTGGCCCAATTCCACCAGCCTGGGGTTGGCGAGCGTCTCCGACAGCGGCCTCGGCCACGAAGAAGCTCCTCCTCCTCCTCCGTCAACTTCCTCTTCGCCCGTCCCCGGGAGATAGGACGTGGTAAAGGGCCAGTAGATGGTCTCGAGGAGGTTGATAAAGTGCCCTCGCAGGACAAAGCGGCAGACGTCGTCTTCGTCGGCTGGCGCTTCAAAGGACAGTGCCGGCGGCAGCGACTGCACCCAGTCCTGCATCTGGTGCTCCCACTCTGGTATGGCATCTGCAAGGCGGATCAGGGCAACGTCGTGCGACACGTGGTCACAGATTGCTTGCATCTCGCGTGAGATGTCGAGCGACAGCCGCCGCAGCGAGATTTCAGTCAGATAGAAGAACCAAGCCGCGGATTCTCGCTCTGCCCCTGGCGAGGCCGGCTCCAGACACGGGGTAGGCGATGGTGGTGTGGGGAAAAAGAACGGATAGTCTGTCTTGTTCCTCTCTTGCACCGCAAAGTCGGGCAGATGCACCTCCTCGCGGAGCTCGAGCTCCGACTTCCAGCAGGACCAGTAGATGGCCTCGTACAACGTCCGACTCTGCTCGTCTCCGCCGCCCTCGGAAAAGGGCGACGAGCCGAGCGTGGCGGGCAAGAAATCCTGGCAGATGGCCAGCGCCTGCAAGAAGCAGCGCCAGGCCTGTCGCGGACGGAAGACGCACATCTCGTAGACGCCGGCCAGGAGGAAGCACTGGGCGCCCACTAGACCGCCAAAAGCAACCAGCGAGCCCAGCCTCCGCTCGGCCGCCTCGAAAAACGCCTTGCTGTTGGCGTAGGCCTCATCCCTGGGAACGACGCCGTTGGCCTGCCCAAAGGGCGCGGCGATGGAGCCCAGGGCGCAGATGAGCAGGAACAGGCACGAGGACGGCGACCAGCTGACGCCCTCAATGGCAATGGTCGAGACCAGCAGACGCGTGTCCTGCTCCGAGAGGACGGGGTTCTTGACGTGCACATAGCTGAAAAACCGGTCGACGAGGCTGTTGACCCGCTGCGGCTCGTGCGACAGGAGAGCAATGGCCGAAACGGGATAGGGAGGCTCCCTGGCTGCCGTCAGCGTGCTCGAGGTGGTCGACACTGTGGGGCTGTTGACAGCTGGCGTTGTCGCCTGACGACGGTGAAAGACGGGCCAAGAAATCACTCGTTCCAAGGTCTGTGGGAGCACCATGGGGAGTACGAGCATTCCACGTGCTTGGCAGTCACGCTCGCCGGGGGCGGTGGGGCAGCAGACCACCTCTGGGTCGAGACGTGGGTCTCCTGTCGTGGTGGCTGAGGAGGGGGGCTTGCCCTGGGACTGGACCTGAGAGGGAATGGCGCGGAGCAGCGACTCCACTTCGTCGAGTCTCTCCAGGATCTTGAGACTGGCTGGGTCAAAGCTCGAAAAATCCACGGGTGACTGGATGCAGGTCGCTCCTGTCTTGAGACAGAACGAACACGACGGCTTGAGGTTGTCGCATTTGGTGCGCCTCGCCCGGCACACCTGGCATGCCGTGACTGCCCGCTTCCGAGCATACGCGGCCAACCCGCGTGGTGCCGGCCGTTTGCTGTTGCGCTCGGTCGCCTTCGGTTCTTTTCCGGCCTTGGGACTCGACATTTTTTTCGGTCATGGGGTAACAAATGAGTGCTGGGGAACCTGGGGAAGGCAAGAGGGTGAAGGGTCGCGGAATATCGCTTTATTTATCTCTCATGACGGCGGCTTTTGATTTTCTACTTGCCATATTAGCCTGTGGAACTTGTGCGGGGAGGCGATATTTCGCCCAATGGTGTTGCATGATACTACATCTCCTGCATTGTCTGTCGGGAGTAACGCTGAATCCGGGGAACGCCAATTTCTCCTGTGTCATTCTCGTGGCACCACGACAACACCTCGAAAGAATACAAATACCAGGGGTACTTCGAGCGTTTCGGGAACATGATGAATCCATCCTCGTGCCAATTACTCATTCAAGACCACAGTTATCATTGTCCATTATGGATAACAAACACGACATTGACTGCCTCGAGAAGGCAGAGACGCCTGCGGGCAAGCCTGCTGGCAACACTCAGGAGATGGAGTTGACCCTGGACCGTCTCCTGCGACACCATAAAATCATTGTGTGGTGGTGTTTATTCTGGGCTCTCTGCGCTGTTGCATGGTAACGCTGACCTTGCCTGCTCGTTCTGCTATTGCCGAGTCCGCTGACAAAGTGATGACCACAGGGGCTTTGATGCTCAGATCAATGGCAGCATGATAGCCGTCGCGTCTTTCCGCAGAGACTTTGGGTAATTTTTGTCTTGTGTTCGTAATTTTGTTGTTCCTTGGTCGACGCTGACACCTGCAGTTACACCACGGCTGCTGGCGAAAACATCTTGCCCGCTGATTGGCAGTCTGCATTCAATTTGATCGGCACGGTCGGCCAGTTCTTTGGCGGCTTCATCTGCAGCTATACCGCCGATGGTGTGGGCCGGAGGCCGTCTCTTCTTATGGGACTTATTGTGTTTACTGGCGGTGCCATTGGTGAAATCCTGTCTACAACGCGGGTGGAATTCCTCTTCTCCAAGCTCATCCTCGGATTCGGCCTCGGCTTCTTCCTGACGCTAGCTCCGCTTGCCTGCAGCGAGATTGCTCCCGTCTCCCTCCGCGGTGTTTCCACGGCCGGCTGCAATCTCGGCATTGCCATCGGCCAGCTCCTGTCCAACGCCGTCGTCAAAGGTTTCAGCTCGCGGACCGATCGCTGGGCCTACCGGGGTCCGTTTTGCACGCAGCTCTTGTTCTGTGCCATTCTCGCCAGTGGCATCTTATTTGCCAAGGAAACGCCCTGGCATCTGGCTCGCAAGGGAAAGATGGAGGCTGCAAAGAACTCGCTTCACGCCCTGTACGGAGATTCTGTGGACACAGACAGCATTCTGACCAGCATCGAGGACACCATCAAGCTCGAGGCCGAGTCCCCAACTTCGCACTCGTGGAAGGACTGCTTCCGTGGCACAGATCGGCTGCGCTCCGGCATTTCCATGGGCGTGTTCCTCTGCCAGCACTTTGTCGGCATCGTCTTTGTCTTGTTTGTCAACCTCTGTCCCAATCGGCATCTGTCTCATTCTCGTACTGACTTTCTGGCAATCACAGGGGCTACTCGACATACTTCTTTGAGCTCGCTGGTCTGAAGACATCCCAGTCCTTCGATTTGGGCGTTGGGGTTACCGCATGCGGTGTCGCAGGAAACATGTGCAGCTGGTACATCATCGAGGTCTTCACCCGTCGCAAGATCTTCATTTCTGGCATGATTTCCCTCACAATCATTCTTTTCCTCATCGGCATCATGGACGTTGTGCCCACAAGCGGCGCCAGATGGTTCCAGGCCGCAATTACCGTCATTTATGCCTTTGTTTACTTCATGACCATCGGTGCCGTCGCCTTTGTCCTTCTCGGCGAGGTCTCCAGCACATCTCTGCGGGCCAAGACCACTGCTCTCGCCACGGCCACACAGGCCGTTTGCGGTCTCGTCATGTAAGCGGCATTCGTAATGCATTTGTTTCAGGTGTTCATCTGCTGACCTACCAGGAACGTCGCCATACCTTACATGGTCAACCCCGACGAGGCAAACCTCAAGGGTAAGGTGGGCTTTATTTTTGGCGGGCTGGCCACCGTGGCAACCATTGGAAGCTACTTCTACATTCCGGACCTGAAGGGCAAGCCGTTTGACCAAATCGATCGACTCTTTGCCGCGAAAGTGCCTCCGAGGAACATGGGGACCGCAGACGCCTAAGCTGGATGAAATCAGACTACTATGTGCAGTGTGGTGTATTCGGCTGGTGTATTTAATGTGGTCTATTCCTCGAGGTCATGAAAAAAAGTTTCTGTGTACAGGAAACTTTTGAAAAAGTAAGGAATACTTTATTCAAATAAAACGTCGCAACGAATTACATTTTGTGGATTTGCAATGCCTTACAGAGAATACTCCGACCCCTGCTCGTCAACTGGTGCCCATGAAAGCGTTTCAAAATTTACGTAAGGATTGGGCGACGTAAATTTTGACGCCACCCTTTCCATGGTCCACGAATGTGGATCGTCCTTCATGCGCGTAGGGCTTGTTTTCCCTTGGCGTCTGATCTGGTCCAAGAGAGTCGTCTCCCAGACACACTCTGCATACAAATCGTGCGTTGTTGAGATCCATATGCCCTGGTTTAGGGCGACCTTAAGATCGTCAAGCGACGCAATCGGTGGGTTCCTTTGATCGAGCGTGTCCAGCCACACAGGCCAGAATCGGTCAATGTACTCGCGGGTGCTCATCATGACGACGACGACGGCAACCCAGATATCGAGCCCGGCTTGCCGGAGCGTGTCCATAGCACGTGGGTCCCTCAAATGTCTGTACAGTCGGGGGAGAGCACGACTTCTGGCGCTGCCCGTGGCAATGAACTTGCTCTTGTAGATAATGGCCAAGAGGAAGGACACGATGAAAACGGTCAGTCCCTCATCCGGTCGCAGTGTCCCAATCGCTTCCGCCTCGAGGTACCAGCCCAAAAACACGCCGACCTGTCCAGAGAAGAGTGTCTGCATATCGCGGTCCTCGTACTCGGAGATGGCAGGGTTCTCGGCATACAGTTCCGTGTCTTTGAACAAGCACTCTGCACATTTGACCATCTGGACCAAGTCTCCGTTCATGCCGACGGACTGGCAGCGGTCGGCCACAGGAGTCGGGTCGTGGAAGAAGCGAGAGCACATGGGATAGTTGTACAAGTTCTCCAAAAGGTTTCGCGGCACGCGGTAGGCAGCGTGGAAGGACGTCGCGGTGTGTGCAACTGTGTGTCTGTACCAATAGGCAGCCGGTCAGATGGAAAATCCGGACGCAAAACGCGCGCGATGATGCAATCACATCTTACCTTAAAATGAGCGCCTGCAGCATTTTTCCTGTACGGGTGGACAGGCCGGCGATCCCACCGCGGAGTCGTATCATCTCCCTCAAGCCGGCCACGTGTGCTGCCCTCTGCACGGCATCTGGCTGCACGTGCTTCATTGTGGTCGAGTAGTTGAACAGATTTTCCTCAAAGCACAGCAGATGAAAGACAGTTGCTATGGTTTCGTCGCTGATGGCCTGCTTGGGGTTGGCCAAGGCATCCTTCAACGCTTTTATGGCTTGGATTCTGTGGTACGCTGCCATGACTTCCGGAGACGGTTTCATGTTGGGCTGTACGACGGCCAGCTGGAGGGCTGTCAGGCTAAGGAGTGCATGCACAAAAGCCGGCTGCTTGAGCGATGGGGAGAGCCAGCACTGGTGGAATTTCCGGATTGCGGTGGGTTTCGGCGTGCTGGGCACGGGGAAAAGGTTGGGGGCAATGACCGACATGACTGGGTAAGTGGGTTAGAGACGAAAAAAAAAGGGAGGGGTTGTTTTTGCCCGCTGGTTAACGGCTGCCCACCACGTACAGTAGGAAAGCAGGATGTTGCTCTTCTCGTCAAACTGCACCGCCATGCAGCTGAACGGGTCCAGTTTTCCCACCACAGCGGTTCGAGGGCTGATCTGGCACCCGTCACAGACAAACGTAGCAGACTTTCGTTCATCTGAGCCCCGCCGCCGCCGTTGGCAATGACAGCACGTCGGCCACCTCTGCGGACGCGGCCGCACTATGCTCAGTTCAGACTGGAACATGACCTCGACGCCCGGAGTGCCATTTGGGGAATCGTCCGCCGCGGTGGGGGGTGCGGTTGCAGCCGGCGTCTGCCTGTTTTCCGTTGCCGCCTTGCCCTTTTTGGTCCACTTCTTCGTGGAGCGCACATTGCGCATAACAAAGGCACGCGCCAATGTTGACGCCTTGTAGTCATTCGCCGACTTCCCACAGGCGTTGACGAAAATGAAACCGCCTCCCGTGGTGGAAGACATGGTTGCTAGGTTAGGATAAGCAAGAAATGAGTCTTTCCTTGACAGTTGCTTCCGTATATAGAGAAAAGAGAAGCAGGGCCTTGACAGACGCCGGAGGCAAGGCAAACCGCTGGAGGACCAGTCAAACAGACGAGGTGCAGTCTGCAACGACGTAATAAATGCACCAGGAGAGACCACAAAATGCCGAAAATAGCGTTGACAAATTCCTCTGTACCACACAAAGTGAGATGTAGTAAGAAGAGATGCCGTACGGTTTCGAGAGTGTCGTCCCACCGCTGTCGAAGTCGGCATTGAGTCTGGGAAACGGGCTGTCAGACGCCTTTCAGCCGACGGCCTTTGACAAATGGCGATGTTTGTCCCGCACTTAAGTGGGCCACTTGCTAACCGCAATCAGTATATCATTGCCCTTTTCAGGCCTAGCGTCATCGACGTGTTCAAGCAGTGGCCGATGACATTTTACTTTCGTAACATTGTCTGCGAGAACAGTCATCAAAATTGTACGAGTCCTACATTCGATCTAACCACGAAAATAAACAAAATACTGCCGATCAGCAAAGCCATTCTATTTCTGAACCCCTCTTCTCTCACAGCACCATACAATAGGGCTGATCCATTCGAATGAAATCTGCCGTAACCTTAATGGTTCCAACACTAGGGCTAGCTTAACTCATCTCAAGCCAATCTTCTTCCAGGTCGCTCGTCATTGGGAAGCATGACTTCATGTTGACACGCAGCGTCATAAGCTTACATACCATCGTAATCTTCTTGCCCAGACAGCTGGCACTCTTCGAGTCTGCTGCGTTGCTTTCGTACAGACCAGACGGAAGAAGACATGCGTCCTCCCTGAAGTATGTTGAGAAATGTGAAGTATTCCACAAAAAATCGTCCTCTACAGAGACCCTTTTCCATTTCCATGATCCTGCGGATAGGTACATCCGAGATTTTCGTGTAGCTCGAGATATTCTCTCCGAAAAGGTGTCAGCTGGTGTAGACGAGGCAACGGTAGAGGATTCCGGGATCTAACATGGCAGTCGATAAAGCCACAGGGCGTTGTGTTTACGAAATGAACTTGAAGGCGGCCAGGATCGAGGCAGAAAAAATGTATCGAAGAGTTGAATTGAAGGCGTGGCGTCTTGGGTTCTTCACATTGAAATAGTTAATCCTGAATATCGCCTTGAGAAGAAAAGAAGAAAAAAAATTTCTGTTGCCAACTTTGCTCATGTCATACTAGGAAAGTTAACGGGAAGTAAAAAGGGGAAAAGGGGAGGGAAGAAAAAAAGTTCTATCATCCAAGCCTGTGTTTAGTGCCTTAGAAGGGTCAGGAACAAAAAAAGTCAATTCCGAGTATCAAACACCGCGTAGCCGTTAGAATCCAAACAGAAGAAAGCTAAGAAGATAACAGGAGAAAGAAAAAGTAAGAAACAGAAAAAAACAGATGCAACTAGAATCACAGAATTAGGTTTCATGACCTGCCGTCATAGTTTTTTTCCCCTTCCATTCGTAAGTCCATACTCCGTTGAAGTGGATAAGGATGCCCGTCTTAAAATTGTTTCAAGCATTTAGGCGGGAATGCCGCATTAAGTTCTCTGTATGTTGCGTTTATGAGCTATGATATTAGTCATTAAACTGTAAGATCTTAATGTAGAAAAGAACGAAAAACTTGCCCTTTGGGCTAGGGCTCTGTCTTCGGCGACCACAAATCAATACCAGGGGGGGTGGTATTATTTCAGGCGGTTTAGATTGACGGCGAGGTGGCAGGCATATCGTCGGTGGTATAGCTGAAGCCCTCCTTGTATTCAGGGCAGTTGAAGGATTGCGGAGGTGACAATATGCCGCAAGCGATGGATCGGGTGCGGCCGTTAGTGGAGAAATAGCCCATCTCATATTCCGCAAAAGTGTGTAGTGGACCGATGTAACTTCTATCCTCCCACTCTGGGCAGATAGGGAAGGAGGGTTCTGGCTGGTGGGTCACTTTGCCGCGAAGGAGTTGTGGACTCGGTGGAGGCTGCCGGTACGTCTGTATCTGGATAACATTGCCAGGAGGGTGGCCGTGTTCGATCTGGCCTGGGGTGGTTGGGCTCTGGCTCGAGCCTTGGATATGATTCTGAACATGCGTCTGCGTCGAAGGTGATGTAGCTTCGGACGGTTTCGCCGCTTTTTTTTCCTTTGCTTTCTCGCTGGCCTCTTTAGTGCACTGCTCCTCTCCCGCATGCAGGGACTCCGGCGGCCACGGCTTCGGTAGCAGTAGCCGCTGATAATGTACACGTTGACGCTGCCGTGGTCGCCGCTTGCGAGAATTCGGCGGGTACGACTCGATTTGAAACTTGTACGTTCGCATGGGTGGCAATTTGGGCGGAATCGTGGTAGCTTCTGTGTTTTGTCGCTGCAGCGGTGGTGCTGTTGGAGGCATGTCCGCAGGTGCATACCCCTGTATCGGCGGCATGACCGGTAGAACCGCTTGACCCGTTGTCTGGAACGCAGCTTCGCCCGCCGGCGTCTGCCTCCAGGCCTCGTTACATCGCTGCAATGGCAGGATGTGTCGCCATTTGGCTATGTCTAAACCCAGACTCTTAATTGAAGGCAACATCAGCGACTCTTGGCCCTCGCTGCCGCTACCACCTGTCATGGGAGGGAGCGTAGAAAGCGGCGAAAGTGGCAACTCAGTCGACGTTGCTCCTGTGTAGAAAGAATCTGATTCTGGCAAAGGAGGCGAAGGTAGATGGGAGAAAGATGGCAGAGCCGTAGAGAGTTGAAAGTTCTCTTGGGGGGGTATGCGCGGCGGATAAGGAGGATGCCATGAATGCTGCGTCTGTTGTTGCTGCGGGGAGAGCTCGCAGCTGCTTGCTGTGGCTGCTTGCTGTGCCGTTGATGGGGGGGCATATGTCTCGACCATTGTGTGATGCAGATTTCGCCACATGTAGGACATGACAGACGAACAAGTCAAGATAAATAAATTACGGTGACATAGAATTGTGAATGCGATACTAATAAAGGATATGGGAAAAGAGACAAGGGTAGGCCTGGCAAAGAAGTGGGATGAAAGAATCAATGGACATCAGTATATCGCTGGGCTTTAATATCTGAGGAGAGTTGTCCAACCTAAGCTCGCCCGAGAACGAAAGAAACGGTACTACTTGGTTTTACCCTTGGTCGAACAACAGCTGAATGCAAACTAGGCCTGCCATCCACCATGGGAATACATGTCTAGGAGCAGGAGGCATGCAAGTTGCAAGGGATAAGGTAAATCAACAGGCATGCTAACCTCGGCGACTGTCAGAGACAGGTCGGACAGCTCAACGCTGAATTTCTCGGTTAAGTCGAACTGAGATCCTCGGAGAGTTGTGAGGGGTGGGGTACGGCAATGTGTTTGCATTCTGCTGCTGTACAGACAATCAATTTCTCTGGACTAAGAGGATGGGAAAACATAAAGTAGATGTTGTAAATTGCATAAGAACCACGGGGAAAGAAAAAACCTACAGATCTTGCTTGGTCGTAGCTGGATAAGACCGGATACAGTCGAGAAATGTACTGAACGCTTTCACTGGATGAGTTGTAAAAAAGGAAGGTAAGATTGAAAGGTATTACAAACTGGTTAAACAGTTAACATGCCCTAAAACGCAAAACGCAAGCTCACCAAAAGAGTAACAATCTATAAATCGCTTCTTAAGTCGCAATCGGAATGTGTGTCACTCGTATGTCCAAACAGGCAAGCTGTTCGTGCACGGCTCTTCACAATTCCAGGTCGCCGATGACATCTAAATGTGGTCATACATAATTTATTTACCAACTTCGGCCTAAACAAGTTAATGCAATGTACGGGCCGGATTCACTAAACCTTTCTTTTCTTTTTCACCAAAGAAGAAAAGAATTAATACGAGGAATGGAGGCAGCAGTAGTAAACCCCTACATTTTCGGGGCGTATTACATATTGTTTGTGTAAAGCCCCACGGAGGAGGGAGCTAAGAATTGATAGCCCAAACGGGCGATGTGCATGGCACTTGCATATAGTTTAGCTCGCTGTCTCGGGGCACTTAGTACGAGCCTAAGAAAAGAGAACACGAGTCGTACTCATGGCTTTGTACTTTCACATATCAACTCTAGGCCTCTCGCCATTGTTCAGTCGCCAGTAGAATCTGCTCGAGAGAGGCGACGCGTATGTAATATTTAGGGGATAAATAATAAACCAAGACCTGCTTGCGGAGCAGACAGCTTCGGAAAGAAAGCAAATGTGCACACTCCACAACACAGAGAACAGATCTACGGTGTGCAGTACGTTGACTTCGTCCAGACCCGAGGCCGTGTACTTTGTACACAATGCGCTATTTTCTGTGCTGTCATGTACAGTCATGTAGCATACCTGGATACGATGGCGTCAGATGGCACCTACACCCCTCTTTGGTTTTGGTCCGAGGCCTAAATAATGACTGCCTTGAAATTCCAACTGCACCAGCGTGGATGGTGGTGGTGGAAAGTTGTCATTTGCTTGCCCCAACCACGGCCAGGACCAGCGGTCAGCCCCGACCGACGGCCGGAGGTTTCCGATTATATACAAAGAAATAAACAGCCATGCGCCCTCCCTGCTCCACCTTGCCGGGTCAGAGACTAGCAACTTGTACTACCTATTTTAGCACGTCGATCTGGTACCGGCAGGATGTTTTGTCCAGGCTCATTAGCACATTTCTGCTGTACGTACACTCTCTCCAAATTGGAAGTAGTGAAGTGTCAGAGTAGTCAAATCGTAAAGTCGTAAGGCCTAAAATAACAATCGACTAGGAAAATGCTACTTTTATTTAAAATTTACACTCGGCTTGCACCAAACACGGAGGTGTGCCCGTGACACCAAGTCGAAGTTTCCGCCTTCTCGGTTACAGGCCGCATGGCATGCCAGCCTCAATGTTTATCATTGAATGTGTCATTTCGGGATGTGTATTATTCGTGTACATATTTATCGTCATGTTTACATGATACTGGCACGTCGTACCTAAATGTGCATCTCCAACACATGGCATCGCTATTAAACGCATGATCGCACGTTTGTGTTGTCCTCTCTTTCACGCCGTGGTCTGTAAACAAGCACTCGACCGATCTCACTATTGTTCGACATCACGTCACTGGCCGCTTATTTTGCTTTCTTTGCATCTCTGTCAAAAGTTGTATTATACCTCTTTAAATTCGTCCTCTCATTCATTCCAATATGTCTGTTCGAGGTGGAGCCATAGCTTCGCCTGCTGGGTTGAACCTCATCATTATCATTTTCGTTGTGATTGTCGGCGCTGCTGTTTTGGTATCCGGTATGGTCTTCATATGGGCTCGGGTATTCAAGTACCGGCATAACAAACAACGCCAATTGTGCAAGTTTCAGCAGCAGCAGAAGGAAAAGCAGCAGCAGCTCTCAACAAATAACACTGAAATCGCCTGGCTGTGGCAATGGTTCCGATGGCAGCGATCGAGAAGCGACGAAAATATCAAAAGCCATTCATTGCAGCTACGTCGTGAGCGACCAACGGGGCCCCTTGTGGTGTCATCATCCAACTCCATGTTCATCCCGACAACAGATGACATCGACAAGCATGCATTTGATATTACGGCCAATGATATAGATAGTGCATGCAACATGTCTACGCATGCACAGCCCCTGAATTCAGCGCAACTCAAGTCAGTTCCTACCAGGCCACCACCACCACCACCACATCAGTGTTTACTTCCCCAGAGGCCTGCCTCATGCATTCCAGAAATAGGCGGCTTATTACAGTCGAATCAACAACTTCAACCACAGAACTCTGGGAGATGTGAGGAATACGACAAGTATCAGCAACACTGCAAACAGCCGTACCACTACTATAGCAAGCGCTGTTACCAGCAACAAGAAGACTGTCGCTTATGCCAGCTCTACTCTCAACGACCGCGACGGTGGCAGCAGCGCCGGTCTAACCGAGTCTACACGCCTACCCTCCGTGACGAGACAACCGATTTAATGCTATCTAGGATTCTATCATCCACGGAGGAGAGGATGAAGACGAAAAGTCGGGGTCGATCGGACTGGAGACACACCACGCTAGGATGCAGTGTTACCAGAGAAAGTCATAGCTACAGTTCTGGCAAAACCAGCAGCTCGGACACTAGCAACTATGAAAGTATCACGAAGCCAGAGACAAGAGCCAATGAGGCGGGCCAGCAACTTTCTTAAATGTCGACGATTCTAAATAATGATAGCATGGATCATGGCACGGTTCAGATGGGGGGAGATAGCGGTAGATAACGTGGTTGCAGTACCAAACTTGAACGACGAGTAGTGCCTACTTGTCGCTGATAAATGAATTTGGTTGATGTTAGTTTTACAATGTGGTAATGCTTAACACCTAGCTTAAGCTGCATAATGCCCCTTTCGTTAGCAGTGTGCATAACGTGGAAAGATGGTTGAAATCCTACGTTAAGAGGAAAATTAAGTCACGGTGAAACGGTGTTCTTTACAAAGTCGAAAACGTCATTTTCTGTCCAATCAACAGTGAAGAAAAATTTTAGATACTGCCAAGCAGAGACTGTGGAGAGGTTGTTAGCCAAGAGTACAGCTTTTCTGTGGTCTCGTACCATTGGCTATTATCCGAAGACTCTTGTTTTTGGTGTCATTACGCGTACAGTGACGTGGCGGGGCTGGCACGCTGTGCTCAGCTACTCCCACAACATTCCAGCCCAGTTAAGCCGCCTTTCTACGCGGTATTGCCATGAGTTTTTTGCTGCCAGTGTAAACGACCGAATGAGGACGCTGCGCTGTCTTGGTGCCAATTCAGTTTTTTATGCTTCCTCGTCAGCTTTCCAACAATTTTTTCTCACGTGGCAGCAATACACACTGCCTTTGAGCATATTTTAACGATATTTCGCATATTGTCCGCGGTCCTTTGTAGATTGACATGAAAGTATCTGCTCCAGAAAGTCGTGCTTGTCTGAACTGATATTTTGACGGAATCTGCCATGTCACGTACGTATTCTCGTATTCCTTCATTCCCATATCCTTGTTTCCTTCACTTGGATTAATTACCTTGCCACAGCCATGGCGGTTAAACGGAAGGCTTTTCTCCCTAGCGTCCCCGTTAGTTCCACTATCGTTGACATTACAGTAGTCGAGCTTACAGCGCTTGCCGGTGGCCCGACCTTCTTTGGCGTCCGGAGCAGCACCTGACACGGCAGCAGCAAGAAGGAAGAGAGGCAGTAAAGTAACGGTGACGGCAAATTACCACTGTATTTTTCACCATCTAGCCAAAGCAGCCAACGGCCCTCCCCGGTTAGGGAACATGTCGAGATATAGCGACTTCATTTCACCATGGTTTGTGTGGTATTTATGTGTTCATTGAATTCATATTGTATACACTTTATTTTGAATGATCATCAAACCCCTCAACAAGCTCTTTTCTCCGTCCTTTAGTAACGACAAAAATGGATTCGAAATCTGTCGTCTACCCGTCGCTTTTGAGCCACTGTAAGATACTGTAAGATACCATTCTTTGTGGAAGCCTACCGTAGGATATGGGTCGGGATGGGGTCGAGTGGCCCACTTTCACCCGTCCAATCTCTCGCCCGTAACAACCTTTCGTGTTAGTGTGCACGGCACGCGACGGCCTAGTTTTTGGCCCCCTCGTATTCCTGTCATACCACATAATTGTTATATCCCTGTCAAGCTGACTTGCCAGTAGCTACCGTGAAACAAATCCGTGATCGTAAATGTGACAGCAAGTCACAAGTACACCCGCACAGAACCTAACTTCACTAATTCTTGCATTCGCCCACACCCCCCACCCTCTGTTTTCCGCTGTCTATCCTGTGATGTACCCTTCCTCTGTCTAAATAAAGATTGTATGCCTCCGTTGTGCTCTCTTGCCACCGACGAGCCATATATTGCGTTCCTTTATTCCGACAGAATCGGTTCAGCATGATGTTGACCAACGTATCACGCTGTGATTGTGAAAATCTCTTCAACCCGCACAGCACGAACTGCCTCATAAGTGCAATGTTATGGAGGATTTGATACCTACTACACTGGGAACTAGCGGTCGCGTAAGCTGGTATGACTGTACCGGCATACGACGATGTTACTGGCGAGAGGAGCCCGCGAGGAGCACTGAAATTTCTTCTTTAGGCTCTCTGTGCACCTAAACGGAGTTAAATTGACTAGTATACCTTGAAAAAAAATCCTCTTCAGCTTGGATCTATTGCACGGCACGGACGACCAAAGGCGCAAGCCACATTCTGAAGATGCGAGGTTGGCGTACGCGGTGCCGTCTGCTAGCTGTGTGGAGGATCGCCAGGAAAAGGGTAGATCTTTGTCTTGCTATTTGTCCCCACTTCTGACCTCGTTTACCCGATTTAACGCGGGGTAGTCCAAAATAGGGTGACCGAAACCGGTCTCCGAAACGGCCGAAAATCTTTGTTTCAGTATTAGCGAGGACAATCGAATAGGGGGTGGCTCGGGCACTGTACCCCCTCTTCATTTTTAGCCATGTGCAAAGCTGGTAACCGACGCTGGGTGCTGTAAACGAGAAATTTTTGTCTCACTCGCCAGAGTGACTATCCTCGTTCCGTAGTCCGCCGCTAATAGTTAGCGTTGTCTTTAGCCACCGAAACCTGCCGTAATTCAGCCAACCGGAACGGCGACAACGCCGGGTCATCCCATTGGCCTACATTGGAACGTCATCCCCTTCTGGCTTCTGACCTTTCCCTTGGCAATTCTCATGCTGGCGTGGCGGGGATCTATTCCACCGCTAAATGCTGATCTTTTCAATGCCGTTGCCCACTCAGTCGGTAGTCGTTAGTCATCTGTTCCAGTGCCGAATAGGGCATCTCGAGTCGCATCTAAATTGACTTGATGGTAGCCGGCATCTGCAGGGAGAAGCATTCGTCCTGTCTCATGACCATTTGGAGGGAACGGATCCAGGTCTGTTTCATGGTGCATTCTTGGCGGGCGATAGTCAGCAAACTGATTCATCTGCCTGACTGTGAAGCCTAGGGTCAACTCGCATGAAGCGGCGCCACAGCAACAGTATCCAAGAGGCCGGGAAACACACGTGACATCAGGAAGGCATTTCAAGTAGAGAGAGATAGAACAACAGATGAGCCAGCTGTTGCCATGGGCGATGGGTGTTCTTGATTGTGCAAGTTGGGCAGCTTTCATCAACCACACACATAACAAGTAGGTCTGTGCTGTTTTACTTGTTACATGTACTAGGACTGGAAATTCCTCCTTCTCCATATTTATGAAGGTTGCTGCGCATGTCGCTTCGTAAAAAGTCGTGTTTCGTACTCGATTTCTGTGAGATCCGCTGTAGCTTCAGGGCAGTTAGAGAATGCTTTCCTTGTCCACGGAACTGGGCACAGGCCGTTTCCAAGACAGAGGGTCGAGACAGCCCATATCAGAAGTAAATTAAATCCAAGAAGAAGGGAGGCGACTGTGCCGCGCCTCTTGACTTACTTGTTACGGTGGTCGCCGATTACTGTTCCCCCTAGAATTTCAGCCTTCCAGAGACCGACTAAACAACTGGACTCTTAGTTGGGTGGGTATCGAATGGTGTGTGTCACTTTCGTATGCACTTGTAAATGATGTTTGTAACTTTTTTTTAACTTGTGCACTTCTGTACTTGTATCTGCACTTGTTTTATACTTGTAGTCGTAGTTGTTACGACAAAATCCAGCTGTCAACAAGGACAGAAACGGATTGTTGAATTCCCTTAGCCAACGCCGTTTATTTGTCTGCGTTGCTCCATGGCTGAGATGACAGCGTGTGCAAAGATCCGGGGGGCGCAACCTGGAGGGTGTACTTCGGGTGATAGTTATAGCAGATTATTTAGAGATGTATTCAGCCACACCCGCCGTACATTTAGATTCATTTCGTTTGAATTTAGTCGCCTTGGACATCTTCTGGTTTGCCGAAAGGGAGCGCTGGCGTAAGACTCCTAGTTTGCTCGTTTTCTGGTTCCCAGATGCCTTACTTAGCTCGTGATCAGTCACAATCTTACTCCTCCCTTGCTCTCCTTCCAAGAAGCTCTGCTACCGCAAAATACTCTCTTTCATCTTCGTAACCAGCTGTAATGGGGGTCTCTGAGGGCTATGGCACGCTTGTCGCGAAATATTGGGTCCCTATCCATCGGCACGGCTGCTCAACCCTAGAGTATATGGCGTTATTTTCCGCAACCCTTGCTCTCAGTTATCGGCAATTTCCCAATAATCATGGACGGAGAGAGGCAAGAATGAGGATCATCACGAATCATTCACGCAGTTGGCGCATTCCAAGGTATATCACAATCAGCTACAAAAGACGAAAAAATGGCCTTGCCTCTCACAGGGTGCAGCTGAGGTCGACCGACATAATTAGAAAAAAGCACGAGAAAGAACACGAGAACCAGGATGCCTTAATAGGTCCGTACACATCATTTATTGCTAAATACAATCCCCCATTACATCGTTAGCGGATTTCCCCTTTCAATCATGCATGCAGAGACCGCCCAGGGCGTTCCAGTATTTGAACAGACCAACAGTCTATCCATACAAAATACCCCTGTAGATCAATTCATCCCTCTTCTGTAAGAGCTAGAAAGGGCAAACGAAAAAAAAAGCTTTGGGCTATTCTATGAATGCCGTGCATTAAGCCACAAGGCAAGGAGACGAGGACTGGGAAATTAACACCGGAATATTCTTGTTTAACTCGCATACCTTGGCTTGCCTCGCCTCCTTTCGCTAACTCTCTATCTCGTTTCTCGTGCATCTGTTCCCGAATTAATTACATACCGCATGTGCATTTTTTTCTGCAGCCTTCTCTCGACTGACCCTCCTACCTGAGGATGATAAGTATAACTTAGTGTCCGTGGCACAGCAAGACGCCATCTTGCCACTCACCCTCTTCTCTTAATCACACCGACTTAACAACACCCCCATTGAGGAGGTAAATCTTTTAGTTTTTGATTGATTTCTTTTGTTACATTTGTACACTGTTTTACAGTCTTTATTTTTTTTGTTCTTGCGTGACAACCCACGAGTTCCTAAAAGCGGCACTCGAAAGTATGTACTTCGGAAACTTCCTCCAGGGCTCAGCAGCCTTCGGCGGCGTTCTCCTCAACCCTTTATCCGTTCAGGACCTTCCGGACTGCCCGGAACCCATGACTGTGCAGCTGGTCGCGGTTGTCGACTCGGCCCTTGATGTGCATACCTCGATCAACACAATGTCTGTCGCCAACGCCCCGACTCAGCTGCAGACGACTATCACTTCTGTGGTGACTCTCACGTCGGCTCAAACCATGTAGATGTATACTTCCAAATCGAAAGCAAGTTCTGCTACTAATACTTTCTGCATACAGAGGCCGGGACATCTTTGCTGGATTCTCCACCACTATCCATCGTCAGTGGATTGGTCACACGTCGATCACTGCTACCATCCTGTCCATGGGCATCGACGCTGTCGGTACCGTGATCGTGGAAACCTCTATCTCGAAGCCGCCTTCGCCCACTGCTTCGTTGGGTGTTTCTGAAGGTGGCTGGCTGTTTCATATCACCCATATTGGTGGTGGCGATGGCCGTTTGAGTGCTATGGTGCCAACATACTTACTCTTTGTCCACATTTTATCTAGCTTTGACGACCCTGGCAGACAACAAGAAGAGACAACCGCGGTGATAACAGAAGCAAATGCCGATACCGAAGAGGCCAAGCTCGCATTTGGAAGCCTGCTGTTTGAATTGGAACAGGACTGCATCCTTGACAAAAAGATGTGGTGAGTCTTTCCTTACCTTCAATTGCTCTCTCTGTTTCTGTCTCGCCCCTTACACCCCCAGTTGGTACCACACCGCAGGCGGCACGGACAACCGGTTCCACCGCGACGAAGCGTCCCTCGGCGCCTGCGGCCAACCCAAAACCAACGACAACGACCAGCATGGTTTCTTTGATGTTGCCTCCCAGCCTGGCAAGGGCCTCGCGACACACGCCATCGGCAATGTCCTTCACCTGCCCCGCGCCACGCCCTTCTACCATGAGCACACCACGCTGTTCGTCGGCTTCATCCACCTTGTGCTCTACGATGCCATCTGGTCGTTGTATTCGGACACTGGGGGAGAATATGTCGATGTAGCTGTGCCAGATGACGAGAAAATCGTAACAAACAACCCTCTGGATGTCGTGCCCAAGGACACCATCCTGCGTGTTCCCTCTCCGGGACCCTTGGCCCTCGACCCGCACCTCCGCAATAGCACTCTTACTGCCGTTGTCTACCAATTACACGTACTCATCCCCGAGCCCCTTCCAATCGTCGATGCTCACGAAACGACCATCTCGAATCAGCTCACCCTCGACACCGTGTTTAACACCGCCGAGTTTGGCTCCGCCAGTCTCAATATTGTTCTGCGCGGCATGATCGATTCAGCTATTCCCAACTTCAAAAATGGTCAGCAACGTCCAGTCTTCCGGTCACTGCCAGGGTCACCGCTTTGATCTTGCCACCATCGTCGTACACGAACGCGAACAGGGGGGCAGGGGGTGCCCACATTCAAATGCCACTTCTGTATGTTCAACAAGAAGCTAAGGAAGAAGCACGTCACTCGCAGTACATATCACTTTATCGTACTAAGGTGTGTTCGGTGGTCGTTTTGGGCGCGTGCGACACATGGCTGGTGACGCAGAAATTTGTCTTACTGGTGGCAAGCTCGAATATGACGCAGTTAAAGTCACGAAATCGCCAGGCTGATGTTTCCCTATAAGCTTATACGATGCATTCTGAAAGGCTTGGTAGTTGAATAATAAAATTCTTATTTAAGGAGGAAGTCAATACTCCTTACTCTTTACTTATCAAGGTGAATTCCTGGAGTAGGTCTCCCGTTCTGTTCCCTCTAGGCTGCTTTCCTAGGAGGCAAGAGGCCGACCGGGTTCCCCTTGGGCAAGATTTTTTTTTATCTGGATGCAATTCACTTTTGGCCTGCTTGCTTAATCTAGGAGTGGCATAATAATACCCGGCTTCCTACATCGCAGGAAATGTGTTTTTTGCGAACAGGACCTGCCTCTGGCTGTGTCGCTATTGTTGCAAGCGTTGCCATTTTATACTTAGAAAGCATGCACTGTAAAGGCAGGTCTATTTAAGCCACTTCAGCCATTTTTCTTCTCCTTAGCACGGGCCAGTTTCTTCTTCATCTCGCGCAGTCGCGTGGCTGCCAATTTCAGGATGAGCATCGCATACTCCCCGTGATCATCGGCATTCTCACCAGCGCGCCGTTTTATCCAGATATATTCGTCTCTCTGTGCGTCTCCATGTTCACCGATTGGCACAATCACCCCGGCGTACCGGCAGAGAATGGCGTTCAGAATCATCCTGCACATCCTTCCATTCCCGTCTTGGAAAGGGTGAATCTGGACGAACATCATGGAGTATTTTGCCGCCGTCGCAAAGGGGTCGATCGTCCTTGTTTGCTCGGCCATCGCAAGCTCGACTCTGAGCTCGGCACACATGTGTGCCATCTGTGTGGGGATGAATTTTGGAACAGTAAAGTTGGTAGTCCCTGCACCCACGATCACCGTGCGATATTTTCCACCGTATTGCTCAGATGGAATGTCGGCCATATCAGGTGTGCTGATGGGCACGCCATCAGTCAAGATGCGATGTGTTTGCTTTATCAGGTCTTCCGAAAGCTCGCGCTCTTCTGTGACAAATGCATTGATGATGAATTGGAACGCTTTGGCGTGTTGGATAATCTCCTTTCGGCCGTGCAGGATGCATTTTGCGGGCATCTGTCTTAGTTCTGGCTGTTTCTGGTAGAGCTCAACAAGTGCGTCTTCAAATCCCGGGTCCCGTTCAGATATATCCGGAACATCTTCGCCATTAAATATTTTCTCGCAAAGTTGCACGGTGATGTCCAGGCCCAGACCGGCTCGTTCAATCAGATTGCTGCCAAAGATGGCGCGCACCGTGAGGTTGTAGATTTCTTTGCTCACAATATCCAATTTCTCATCGTCGAATCCGTTAATTTGTATGGCTGACATCCACTGCAAAGCCTTTTCAAACAGTTTCTGTGGATCTTGGTCGCTGGCATATTGACGATATATGTCATCGGCCCGAATCGTCATCTCCATACGCTCGCTTGTCTTGACTGGTGGCCAGCCCCGAGAGAATGTGTTTCTTAGGTTTTGCATCATGTAAATGTGGCGGGGAAGTAATGGTCGAAGAAATGCTCGAGAAGATATCGGAAAAGAGGCGTAGGGAAAGATGAAACGAATGGACTAGAATAAATTAACGAGTAATGGTTCACTTGCTGGTCATCTCTTAATGAGTAGCGGTTCACTTGCTGACCTAAAGATGTATTTGATGGAAAAGCTGGCCCCTTTGCCCTGCTTATATAAGCCTCCTTCTGTAACTAAATCCACGCCTAAAGCACTGGATTTGAGTCTGTACATCCACAAACACCACTAAAATTCAGCACTAAAGAGCCTCTCAACATCAGACCTCCTTGTACGCCTTCTATTGTATTAACCTAGGTCTCTTTTGGTTTCTTGTCATATTTATATAGCCCTCCTTTAACGATTACAATTTTTTAAAACAGAGTTAGTTTAATGTTAGAATACGGCACGGAAGGTTGTCAACGCCTGTTGAAGGAGGAGTTCATTTTGTGGTATTTCTGAACTTGCAGGCTCAAATTCAGTAGAGCTTTGGGCGTGCATTTAGTTACAGAAGTGGGCTTATATAATCAGGGGGCGCGCGGGGCGCATCTCTCACCTTACACCAGCTGTAGTGCTGTCGGATGAATAGATCATCCGAGATAATTTCGTCTCTAGTTAAAGCCACTTGAGTCTCAAGCATGAGTGGGGTTACCTTTCGCTGCTGTGTGGCGCAGGTAGTCTGGGTGAAAATACCAAGGACTGCTTTCCTCTGACAGGCGCGCACTTGGCTTTTGGTGGCGCACCCTTTAAAAGCACAACATCAACTATCCTTCAAGGCAATCTACAAACCCTTACTACGATAAATGTTTGTGTCGGTCTTGACGACAAAAAGTAAATAAATAAGCCGGCATTCCTAAGACGATCCGAAATCCATTTGGCTGAATCCTTCGACAGGTAGGTCGCTCAGCCAGCCTTAACAAGCTGCACAAGACCCACTCGTATTACTCGTAAGAGCGGGGTTGGCTAATCGGGAATCCGAAACCCCGAAATGCTCTTGGCAATATATATCAGTGCTGTTGCTCTCAGGTAGTTTCAAGGCTGAAAGCTGAAAACGGGGAACCTAAATAACACAAAGCTATCACCCCCTTCTATTTTTCATTATTCGGACACCATGGTTTCGCTCAAAGAAATCCGAGCCTCTAACGCGCTCATCAACGATGCGAACGCCCCTCGCGTCGCCGTCTTCGTCGGCGGAACATCAGGCATCGGACAGCTGACAATCAAGGCGTTAGTCGCTACCGGTGCCAGTGTCAGAATCTATCTTGTCGGTCGCAAGAGCTCAGAAGAGCGCATGAATTCTTTCATCCAAGATCTAAAAGTCGTCAACCCCAAAGCAGAAATTATCTGGACCGAAGGCGAGGTGTCGCTCCTCGCGGAAACAAAGAGAATCTGCGAAGCAATCAAGGCCAAGGAGTCGCGCGTCGACTTGTTGTTCCTCACCACAGGCTACGCTCCATTCACCAAACGCGAGGAAACTTCCGAGGGCATCGAAATTGCCCAGAGCCTGGAGTACTACACGCGAATGTTGTTCGTTTTTCATCTTCTCCCGCTCTTGCGTGCGTCAGAAGCTTCTCGGGTGATCAGCGTTTTGGCGGGCGGACTAGAGAGAGCCAACGTCGACCTGGATGACATTGACCTGAAGAAGCCGGGGAATTTCAGCGGAGTAAAGGCCCAGATGCAATATGGAGTCCTGAACACGATGACTCTGGAGAAGCTGGCCGACGACAACCCCGACGTGACATTCATCCACTCCTGGGCTGGAATGATCAACACCGGGAATGTGAGACGGGGACATGACCCAAATTCGCTCCACGGCTGGCTTGTCTGGCTGTTCTTGGAGCCCCTTATCAACCTGATCGGGTCCAGCGACGACGACTGTGCACAGCGGAATCTATTCCAGTGTACCAGCGCTGCATTCGGCGGTCACGGTGTACCATGGAATGGCAAGCCAGGTGTCAACTCACTAGGGAAGCAGGATGGTGGCCTGTTTCTCGTCAGCTTCAGGGGCGATTGTTCTCAGAACGAAAAGGGTTTGCCTCAGCTGAGAGAGAAGGCACAGAGAAAGATTTGGGACCATACGCAAGAAATTCTTCGCCCATATTTGTAGGGCGGATTTATTTGATCACAGCCACAGTCAAACACTGTTTTCTTTTTATATCCAAAATACCCAAGTTACGCCGTTTGAAAACAGCTGGCCTGCTATTCGAACCCTTTCATCCACCTTGACATCTTGCTATCCAAAACCCTTCATTAAAATGCAGTGTAATGTTGGCTAATTATTCGTAAAGTGCGTTAAGTAAATGCCGATGCAGAAAAACAAATCATGCTTTTGTCTAGAAAATCATCCAAGGTCTGCGCCAACCACATGCAAGAACTTTCACCGTAAGCGTGCATACAAGTGCGCCGACATAGCACATTATGGTGAATAAAATGAGGCCCCAGTATTGCCCGTCGCACCGGGTCAAAATTTCACCTGCTATTGGGATGCCCGTGAGCGTGCTAGATCTGTCAGCCACTGCCATGGTATCAAATGTGGAGAGAGGGTAATGGAGAGGAGTCGGCCTACCCAAAGCTCACAAAGGTGTAGGCAGTTGCATAATATCGGCCATAATGCTCAGTCTTGCACAGCTGCCCGACACAAACTGGGGTCAGGCTGACATTGCTGCCGCTTGCAAAGCCAAACAAGCAGCAGAAGATGACCATCAGCGCCACGCTGCTGCCTGCGGTGAGCCAGAAGCACGCATTGCAGAGCAGACAGAGGGTGACGGCCACGATCAGGATGTTGAAACGTCCCAGGCGGTCAGCCAAATACCCGGGAAGGAGACGGCCAAAGAGAGATCCGGCGTTGAGAATGGCCAGCAGCTGATAGGACAGCTCGGTGGACATGTTGTGGTCCAGTGCGTAGGATGATATGTAAGAGACGGGGGTGAAGAGACCCCATTCGATGCAAAAGATGGCCATAGTTGTGAAGAAGAGCTTGGCGTCAAGCATGATGCGGAAGTCGGGCAGAACGTTCTCCTTGGAAAACGGCTTCCTCGGCAGGCGAGACGTGACCAGAATGCAGGCGACGCCCAGGCAGACAAAGCATACCACGGCGACAACGCGGGTGGCCCAGGCCCAGCCGACCTTGGGGAAGAGGCTCTGCATCAAGAGCGGCCAGATGACGCCCCCCAGGGATCCGCCGGCCGTCACAACGTCGGTGGCCACGCCGCGCTTGCGGTAAAAGTAGTGGCTGGTGGCCGATATACAGGGCGTGAAGACCAGAGAGGTGCCCAGGCCGGCACCGACGCCATAGGCCATCATAAAGTGCCAGTACTCGGTGCAGAAGCCCAGAGCGACGAGGGATGCGACCAAGAGAGCCGAGCCGGGGATGATGAGCAGCCGCGGACCCCGGGCGTCGAAAATGGGGCCGAACTGGACGCCGCCAAAGAATGTGAGAAAAGTGAAGATGCTAAAGATCCAGCCGATGTCGCCGGCATCGTAATCGGCGAGCTGGTGGGATTCGAGATAGGCCTGGAAGGTGCCCAGAGAATTGACCATGCCGAGGCTGCCCAGAAGACCCATGGAGCAGCCAAAGACGCACAGCCAGCCACGGAAGCCGCCCTCGGGGTAGTCTTTGCCATCTTCTGGTGACGTCCATAGCGCTTCCGATCCATCGCTTGACTCGGATGGTCGTATCCGCTCTGCATTGTTGCTGAAATCGGCATTTATGCCTTCCTCCTTGTTTGTCGCCATGACCATTATTGCCATGCGTATTGTACACTCCCGGTGGTTTGACCAAAATGACTCGAGGTTTTAAGAGAGGGGAAAATCGAGATTAATAACGGCATCCAACGTCCGCAGCACGTGCAGACTTGACGGCTAGCATGTGTCGGCAGTTCCGACGGATCATGCATCCAATAGCTTAAGGGGTCCCAGTGCCGTGTTCCGTCTAATCGGAGAAATCGGACAACAGGTGAGTAGTGGGGAGAATATGTCCGAATTGGACGTTCCGGTGCCGGCAATAGTGGAGCCGGGAGTGAATTTAGGTCATGGAATTTTCAAAATTGTTTGCAAGGCGCCACCTCTCTAAAATGTGTATGGGCAGTGATGGAAGGTGGGCAGGCAGGGTAAAGGAACCCCCAAAATCAAGTCAAGCAGATTTACATGGCGAAGAAAAAATAAAGGCAAGAAGAAAGAGAAGGGAAAGTGGAACGAGGCGGTCACTCCGCCTTTCAGTCATCCGAGCGACAGAAACAGGTGACAAGTCAGGATGTGAAGAGCAAGATATGACATTACAAAAAGACAAACAATCAAAGAACGCAAAAAGAAAAAAATAAACGGTTGACGAACCTCTTGAAGAGGCGCATCGGGAATTGAGCCCGATGCGGGGGTCGAACCCGCAACCTTGAGATGAAGTCTTGGGTCTAAGAGTCTCACGCTCTACCGATTGAGCTAACCGGGCTTGTTGAATAGATTTGGTCTCTGTAGGGTAGAGACAGTCAATTGCAAGTAGGTCTCCAAAGTCGAAATTTTTGATGAGTCATGAGAGCACAGCCTGCCGAGACCAATGCGAATGGCTGTGCATTGACCTTTTATGCAATGCACCTCACAGCATCACAGACCTTGAAATTTTGGGAGCCTGGACAGACAGGCATTTTCTTGAACTTCTTCTCAACTTAGTTAGACTTTGTCATCTCTCCAGTTTGTATTTTACGTATTACTCGTACGCGCTCGGAGGACGACTCATGCACACAGGCCAGACCGCCTGATCATCTGATAAGATTTCGTGCTGGGTCAGTCGCTAAAAATTTGCACGCTGACTGACCCCTGATGCGGGTCCCGGCTCAGACATAAACCCGACAAGTCCGATGCGGCAGTCGGATATGCGTGTGCCAGCACTCGGTTTGCATTGGAGGGCAGAAGCGATGACACGAGGAAACAAGCAATGCCAAGCGCAGCCCAGGCGCGACCTGCGCGGCTGGCATGGCAGACGAGAGAGCGCTAGGCGGAAGGATGATGCCAGATTATCAGATGGTGTGATGTGTCGCTGCTGTGCCGGTGTGACTCTGGTATTAAGTCTATGTCTAGTGACAAATTTCTAAAGCAGACGCTTATGCCTCCCAATAAATTACGGTACAAAATGGCAAAAGTACAAAGTACAAAACAAACGAGAAAAAGAAAGACGAAGCGGTATAAAAAAAAAAGAAGGAAAAATTAATGACAGACTACTCGGCCTTCTTGGAGGTCTTGGTGCGCAGCTTCATGAGGCCGTAGACCATGGCGTAGGAGCTGATGACAAAGATGACGAGGATGCCGGCGTCGCGCCAGCCGTCGAGGTACTTTGGCAGGTTGAGGGTGTAGAGGTAGCCGGAGCCGTCGCGGTACTGGCAGACGCGGCACAGAGAGGTGTCGTTGGGGTTGGCGAGGCGGTTGAGCTGGCCGTAGCCCTCGAGGTAGACCTGGAGGTACTCGCCGCAGGTCTGGCCGTCGGGGGGGTTAAAGTAGGCGAACTCGTCGGTGCGGCAGCTGACCTCGGCGCCCCAGCTGTCAAAGACCATGAGGCCGCTCATGAGGTAGTTGAAGGGGTTGAGGTAGTACATCCAGTAGCGCCAGAAGGGCTGGATCTCCGAGTAGGGCACGAGCACGCCGCAAAAGGCCAGCAGGATGCCAATGACAAAGGGGTTGATGAGGTGGGCAAAGACGGCGTTGGGCGCGTAGGCGGCGACAAACTGGCCGATGCCCGTGTACAGGAACTCGTACATGAGACACATGAAATAGGTCGAGCCGGCGCGGCTCGCCGAGTGGGGGAAGCCCACGGTGTAGTACCAGCAGAAAAAGTAGATGACGGAGCACAGCATGAGGTAGGGCATCTCGGACACGATCAGGGCCGACACAAAGGCGATCCACGAGTACATCTTGGCCTTTTTCTCGCGCGTCTCGAAAATGTCGCGCCGCTCGATAAAGAGGGGCTGCAGCTGGTTGATGACGCCGGGCGCGACAAAGATGAAGTTGAAGACGGCAAACAGGCGCATCTGCAGGTCGAGCACGGACGTGCCAATCTTCCAAAAGGAGAAGCCGGTGAAGAGGCCGGTGAGGATGTGCAGGTAGATCTTGTTGTTGATGTAGTCGGTGTTGCGGTAGAGGGCGCGGTGCATGCGGGTGGAGGTGACGCAGATCTGCTCCCAGAGCGAGGCGGCGAACTCGCTGTCGTCGGTGTTGAGCGAGGGCGGCGCGGCCGTGGCCGAGGCGCTGGAGACGTGCGAGGCGCGGGTCAGGTGGGTGCGGAGGGCGTGCAGGCCGTTGCTGGCGGCGCTGGCGACGTGCTGCAGGCTGTGGACGCTGGCGCGGCTGCGGGTGCGCGTGAGGGAGAGGCGGCCGGGCTTGTCGCGGGCCTCGACAATCATGCGCTCGAGCTCGACGTCCATGGCGGCCTTTTCGGGCGAGTCGAGCCAGATCTGGTGCCAGTCGCGGCCCTGGGAGAGGCGGCCCGAGACGACGTCGATCATGTGCTCGGCCGGGTTGACGCCGGACGGGCAGGGGGCGTCGTAGCGGGCAAAGTAGTCGCGGATGGTCTGGGTGCTGCTGTCGCTGACGACGGCGCTGGAGTTGCCGGCGCCGCTGTCGTCGTTGTCGTTGTTACCGTCGCGCAGATCGTCCCCCTTCATGGTGTTGCCCTTGCCGCGCACGCCAATGTCGCCAAAGTAGACCATCTTGCCGCCCATGGTCAGCAGCAGCAGCGTGTCGAACTGGGCAAACAGCTGGGCCGACGGCTGGTGGATGGTGACGAGCACGGCCTGGCCGGCGTCGGCGAGCTTGCGCAGGAAGCGCACCGTGTTGAAGGCAGACTGGCCGTCGAGGCCGGTGGTGGGCTCGTCCAAAAAGATCAGCAGGCTGGGCTTGGCCACGAGCTCGACGCCAATGGTGACGCGCTTGCGCTGCTCGACGGACAGGCCGTTGCCGATGGTGCCGATGAGCGTGTCGGCCAGGTCGTGCAGCTCGAGCAGGTCGATGATGGTGTCGACGTAGCGCAGCTTCTCGGCGCGCGGCGTCTTGCGGTTCTGGCGCAGCAGGGCCGAGAACTCGAGGGCCTCGCGCACCGTGGCAAACTGCTCGTGCACGTCGAGCTGCTCGCAGTAGCCGGCCGACCGCTGGAACGACAGCGGCAGCTGGCGGCCGTCGACGAGGATGCTGCCGTGGATGACGCCCTCGGTCTTGCGCTGTGCCAGCACGTCCAGCAGCGTCGTCTTGCCGGCACCCGACGAGCCCATGAGCGCGCCCAGCATGCCCGGCCGCACCCAGCCCTGCACGTCGTCCAGCAGCTTGAGCTCGTGGCCCGACGCCTGCACCGTGTACGACAGGTGCTTCCAGGTGAAGATGGCCGTGTTGCGCATGAGCTCGCCGCTGCCGCTCGAGTCGTTGCCGTTGTCCGTGTTGTTGCCGTTATCCGTGTTGTTGCCGCTGTTGCTGTTGGCGGTGCCTGTCCCCATACCCTTTTCCACCTGGGCCTCCTCGTCCTCCGGTGGCGCACGGGCATGTACCTGGTGGGCCTTTTCGCGCGGGATCAGCAGCGAGGGTCCGCTCTCAGACGAGGCGCGCCAGTTGGACGTCGCCACAATGGTGACGCCCACGAAAAAGGCCCACCAGCACCAGAGGATGCCAAAGTTGCGCCAGACGTGCTTGTGGCTGTATGACAGCGCCTCCAGGTAGCTGTCGCCATGGACGATCGTCGAGAAGAGCGTGGCGCCTGGGACGCCGGCGCAGGACGCGTACGGGGCGGTCGCGGACTCGTAGCCGGGGCCCCGCGGGATGAGGTTGACGCCCGAGCACTCAATGACGGCGCCGCTGAGCTCGTTGGACAGCAGGGCGTCAAAGGCGTACGACATGGGCGAGATCCAGTAGATCCACACGAACCACGGGTGCATCTGCGGCTTGAAGATCATGTAGCCCGAGTAGGTCAAAAAGGAAATCATCAGGATGCCCATGACCTTGGAGGCCGCGTCGAACGACTTGCAGAGCGAGCCCACGGCCCGGCAGAGGGCCGTGATGACCATGCTGATGGTGAAGAGCAGGATCCAGAACGTGAAAAAAGCGGCGGCGGTGGTCTTGAGGCCGACCATAAAGTAGAGCACGACGGAAAAGTACGACACGATGACGAGGGTCATGGGAATATCGGCGGAGATCTGGGCGATGCAAAAGGCGGCCGGGTTGAAAAGGGCGGCGTGGCGCTGTTCCATCATGATGGGGCGGCCATGGAAGGACTCCATGACCTCGGGCATGGCCAGCATGGTGAAGAAGACGAGGGCGAAGAAGAGGGCGCCGCCCTTGATGAAGAGACCGAGCGAGTTGTTCTGAGCGTTGTAAAAGAGCGAGCCGACCACGAGCACCATGGAGATGCAGGTGCACTGCCGCGCAATGAGCGTCGGCTTGTCGCCCCAGAGGATCTGGTATTGGCGGATGATGCAGGCCTTGATCTGCTCCTGGCAGCCGACGGTGAGGGGGCTGCGCCGCGGCAGCAGCCCGACCAGACGGTTGTCCCGGAGCTTGACGATACGCTCCTTGAAGTTCTGCGTGGCCGTGCGGGCCGCCTCCGAGTCCGGGTACGTGTACTCTTCGGCCATGCGCTGGCGCAGCGGCGACGCGCTGTAGGCCTCGAGCAGCTGCGTGGCGCTGCGCGGGAAGGAGGACTCGCAGCCGTGGCGGACGATGCGCTCCGTCGGCACGGTCACGCCGGTCAAAAAGTCGGCCACGTTGGCGCCAGGGCGGCACACAAAGCCCTGCTGCTCCATAAAGGGGCGGGCTTCCTTCGTCGGTCCGTAGTAGACCTCCTTGCCGCTGTCGAGCACGAGGATCTTGTCAAACAGGTTGTAGATGCCGTTGCCGGCCTGGTAGAGGGTCATGACGGTGGTCAGGCCGAGCACATCGGTCATGGCGCGGACGGCTTTGATATATTCGAGGGCGCTGTGATGTTAGCAGAATTCAAAGTCCGACTGCAGTATTATCCATCCACTCACGTATTCGCATCCAGCCCCCGCGTGCAGTTGTCCCAGAAATACACCGACCCCTGCGTCGCCATGGCCTCGGCAATGGACACGCGCTTGCGCTCGCCGCCCGAGACGCCGCGCACAAAGGCGTCGCCGACCTTGGTGTCAAAGGTGTGCTCGATGTGGAGGCAGCTGAGCAGAAAGTCGCGCGTCTGTGTGCGGGCGGCCTCGACCGAGGGCAGGCCCACGGGCGCCTCAAAGGGCACCTTGAGGCGCGTGGCAAAGTCGAGCGTCTGCCGCACCGTCAGCGTCGGGTAGTGCAGCTCCTCCTCGGTGTTCATGATGATCTGGCCGCGGTACTGCTTGCCCTCGTCGGCCGTCATGCTGCCGTAGCGCACGTCGCCCTCGACCGAGTCGAAGCCGCGCCGCCGGTTGGCCAGGATGTTGAGCAGCGTTGTGCAGCCGGCGCCGGGTCGGCCCAGCACCAGCATCATCTCGCCCGGCTTGACGCACCCGTGGGCGTGGTCCACCAGCGTCGACACTGGCGGCTTGCGCCGCGCCTCCCGCAGCGTCCGCACCAGGTTGAACTGCGACAACACGTTCTCGTGCAGCGCTGCCTCGGCGCTGATGGCCTTGACCGTCACGTTCTGGAAGGTCACGCCCAGCTCGCCCGCTGGCAGCCCCGACTGCTCGTCCCGCGTCCGCAGCGCCTCCAGCTGCGCCTTGATCTCCACCTCCTCATCCTCGAGCGACCGCTGCAGCTTGAGCTTCTGCAGCTTCTCGTCCTCCCGGGCCTGGTTGGCGTCGGCCTCTTCGTCGCCCGACGGCGTCGCTACTGTGCGTGGCGTCTCCTCGGGCTGCTTCGCCTGCACCTGCGGCTGCTTCTCCATCTGAGAAGCGTCCTGCGATACGTCGTCTCCCTGGCTCGAATTCATCTCTCCCTGACTCGAATTCATCTGCGTCGTGCCGCTTTCCTCGGAGTCCATGGTCACCCACGCGGTGGAAGGGGGGGAAGGAGTCGACCAGGTTGAGTCTGTTGCGTTGTCCGGTCCTCACAACGGAAGCAAGGTATTATGGTTGTCACACAGAGTCGATCCGTATACATGAGCTTCTAGAATACGGCCCGGAGAGCCTCCTACTACTACAGCGCAGCTGGTATTATATACCGCCAAGGCAAACAACGTGATCGGAGAGACGGGTACGATCAACACCGGCGGATAGCAGCGCCGGACGTCCAGGTCCCAGAGACAAACGGCAGTACGGAGTTGCTTTCCGCGGTTGGGTTTGGCATGTGATAGATGACATGGCCCAGTAACACCACTGCCCGAACAGAGGACGGGGCAGAATCATGTTTTTCCAGCTAGGGGGTAATGTGATGCGAGGTCATAGTGGGTCGGCCACGATCGGGACGCGCGGGAGGGCTGACAGAATCAGAGCATTCTGGGCTTAGCGACCGCTGGAGCGCAGCACAGAGCTCAGCCTCTCAATCACCGAATTGCCGATTGAACCCACTAGCAGGGCAGAGATTGACGTGAACAATGGAGGCCAGCAGGCAAGCTCATGACACCAGTGTACTAGTACTTCACTACACGTGACCTACAAATGTCGATTCTTGCCCTTCTGGGCCCTTTTGTCCTCTCTGCATTCCAAAGCTGCCTCGGTTTCTAGGGCAGACACCCGCTGCCAGCGAGCTCAGGGGCACTGCTGCCCTGCAAACGTGGCCCAGACCTTATTTCGCCCCAGCACCACGGCAGCCCCCTGCGACGTCGCGCTGTGGCGCCATCAGACAGCAAAGCGACGCCGGGACGGGGCCTTTTTTTATTTTTATTTTTAATTTTTTTTTCGTCGGGTCGCATTCGTCGCATTCGTCGCATTCTGTCGCGATAGTCGTTTTGCTCGTATAACACCGCGCACGGGTGTGCTGCTTTCACCGGCTCCAATCCTTGGCAACCGCCGACATGGAATCTGCGGCGAAAGAGCCTCCGACCTTGCATTAGTGACTCGGGTAATGACTCTGGCAGATCCATCCAGCTCGCCGTTGCGCAACAGACCAACACCAACCCGTCGCGCATTTCCCAAGAACGGCAACCTCCGGCGTAGCGCGGATACATGGAGCCGCCACGCCCAACGCCGTGCCATGCCGTGTGGACTGTACTTGTCTTTGCATGTGCTCTGGTGTGGGGGGGAAGGGGGGGGGGTGGAACATATTTGTAGCAGGGCAGGCGCAGTCCAGGCGCTGCTGGTGGTTGCTATTGGGTACAAAATCCACTAGCGATTGGGACGCGCCCCAGTTGCCTCGGCCCAAGCCAGAGCCAAATTGCCGACGGGGTGGTACGGTACCAGCACGCCCGGACTAAAACGCGTTTTGTACGAGTTTTGTAGTACAGATGATAGCTGTGCATACGTCATTCCACACTGCCCTTTTCCCTATTAATGTAGTATCTAAACGCTTGGCGGTATCTAGTCGCGGTCAACGGTCAGACGGTTTATGGTGTCGGACTGCACAAATGCGGAAGCCAGAGCTACCTCTCTAGGCAATTTCACTGGATATCGATGGGAAAAGTCATATGGAAGCAAATGGCGACTCATGCTGCATTTAAAGGAAAATCCCAACAGAAATTGCATCAGGGCCAAGACGTCCACGAGATGTCACCCTTCCACCCCTGATCTCCCGCCGAGCAGCGTTCGTTGGGCTACCTTCAATGCTTGTGCCCCTCCAACTTGCACGAGCCGGTGGATCGTGGCCTGATGTTTACACATGGAATGCAATCTCGTCGTAAACAAGAGAAGGGCTGAGATTGACATTTTCGCGCCACGGCGGCTACTGCGCACAGGCCGGCGCCCGTTTGCGTCGTTGCTATCGTACCCGTCCACCGTAGACGGAATGCGTCAGGACGCCGAAAGTAACCGCGCCCCGATACCAGGAGACAGCATGTGGGATGCTTTTCCACAGCAGTGTGGATAAAGGTGTGTACTCCATCAGTCGGCAGCATGGTTAAGCCGACGGACTCTGCTAGACAAGATCTCCCCCAGATATTGGGCGCATGCCGTCCAGCTGCGAGTTGCTGTGAACTGTCAACCCGCCACCAGCACCAGAAGCACGGGTTTTTTGGTGCGACTGAATTTTTAGCCCAGATTTGCCACCGAGTCGGCGATAAGTTATATCAATCAGCCGTGACTTGTTAGACTCGTGCCTAACTGCCATATCTGGTCGTGTCGATATCTAGACGAACAACACCAACATAACAAGAAATGAATGTGTTGTCGGCGGTGCTAGCCGCCGTCTAGGTCATCGAGTCGACTATCCTCGACCAATGTGCCGTGGCCGCCTAAAACCAGCTAGACACGGCCGCGGCAACGCTGCTTGGAGTCGTCTCCTATGGCCAACCAATAGGCTCGGCTCTTGGGCAGCAACCTCCCAGTCAAACATCCAGCGACCCCGTCTTCCGCTCCATCGGAGCCATCACCGATGAGGTCCAAATTTCGCAGTCCAAACGCTGCCGATATGCACTGCCGGTCAGAAACTCTGGTCTCGCGTGCTCAACCCTCGAAAGCGCGAAGACGCGAGCAGCCCTCCATGACGAGGAGAATCAACGTCGCGAGACACTGCCGAGCTTGGCGAGACCTCTTGAGCAGTCGGGGCCGTGAGGAGCACGGGGGACGTCGCGTTGGAGCTGTCATTTCAAGCGCTGACGTCAACAATCTTGCTGTCCTCATTGGCTGAATTCATTAGTCATGCGGCACGCCCGCCCGCCCCCAACGGCGGCGCACACCTCCGGACCCCATACGGCAGTTGGGATCGGTAAAGGCGCAGCTCCAAATGGACTCGAGGTCTGGGGGAGGTGTTGGAGATCTGGAGTAAGCCACAGCTGCCGTCTCGGGAGCCGAGAGGGGTCGGGGCTCAGAAGCCCCCTCATTCGGAAGCGGAGAGTGCGGGAGACCCACTAACAACCGTGAATTTGGTCTTTTGCAGAGGTGAAGTATTTGAACCGATCTTGCCCGCACGGCATTTTTGAGCTCCTGCCTCGACACGAACGAATCTGCACAAAACGTCCACATCACAGCCGCAGCCATGGCGACACTCGCAATCCTGGCCGATTACTGGGTCTGGAGTCCGGCCGTGCTGGTTCTGGCCGTCGTTGTGCGCTATCTCTGGGTCTTTTTCGGGGTCAATGGCGCCCTGCGCAAGGTTCCCGCGCCATTCCCGGCACAGTTCACCGATCTCTGGCTGCTGACGGTGTGCCGGCGCGGCAACCGGTACCTGGTCGTCGACGATCTGCACAAGAAGCTCGGCCCGCTGGTGCGCATCCAGCCGAACCACGTCAGCGTCAACGACGACGCGGCCATCCCGATCATCTACGGCCACGGCAATGGCTACCTGAAATCGTAAGACTCGGCCGTGTGTGTGTGTGTGTGTGTGTGTGTGTGTGTGTGTGTCGATGCTTGATTCTGACCTGCACAGCGAATTCTATGACGCCTTTGTCAGCATCCAGCGCGGCCTCTTCAACACGCGCAACCGTGCCGACCACACCCGCAAGCGCAAGATCATTGCCCACACCTTTTCGCTCAAGTCCATCAGCCAGTTCGAGCCGTACATCCACCACAACCTCGAGCTGTTCACGAAGCAGTGGGATGCCATGGCCGACAAGGCCACGGACTCCCGCGGGGCCTCCATGGACTGCCTCAAGTGGTTCAACTTTCTGGCCTTTGACGTCATCGGGGACCTCGCCTTTGGGGCGCCCTTTGGCATGCTGTCGACGGGGGTGGACCTGGCCGAGGTGCGGGCGTCACCGACGAGCCCGCCCATCTACGCGCCGGCCATTGAGATCCTGAACCGCCGCGGCGAGGTGTCGGCGGTGCTGGGGTGCCTGCCGCAGCTCAAGCCGTATGCCAAGTGGCTGCCGGACCCCTTTTTCAGCCAGGGGCTGCATGCGGTGCAGAACCTGGCGGGCATCGCCATTGCGTGCGTCAAGAGCCGCCTCGACAACCCGCCGCCCGTCGAGCGCAAGGACCTGCTGGCGCGGCTCATGGAGGGCCGCGATGACCGGGGCCTGCCGCTGGGGCGCGAAGAGCTGACGGCCGAGGCGCTGACACAGCTCATCGCCGGCAGCGACACCACGTCCAACTCGTCGTGCGCGCTGCTGTTCTACGTCGCCAGCACCGACGGCGGCCGCATCCTGGCCAAGCTGCGGGCCGAGCTCGATGCCGCCGTGCCGCCCGGCGTCGACGTGCCCTCGTACGGCATGGTCCGCGACCTGCCCTACCTCGACGCCGTCATCAGCGAGACCCTGCGCTACCACTCCACATCGGGCATCGGCCTGCCGCGCCAGATCCCGCCCGACGCGCCGACCGGTGTCACCCTGCACGGCCACTACTTCCCGCCCGGCACCACCCTCAGCGTGCCCACCTACTCCATCCACCACTCGACCGAGATCTGGGGCCCCGACGCCGACCTCTTCCGCCCCGAGCGCTGGCAGACGCTCACGCCGCGGCAGAAAAACGCCTTTATCCCCTTTAGCTACGGGCCCCGCGCCTGCGTCGGCCGCAACGTCGCCGAGATGGAGATGAAGCTCATCGTGTCCACCTGGGTGCGCCGCTACGACGTCACCCTGCTGCAGGACTACATGGAGACGCGCGAGGGCTTCCTGCGCAAGCCCCTGGGCTTGAACATCGCCATCCGCAAACGTGCGCCGGCAGCTGCGTGAGCTCTCGGCGTCAGTCATTGAATCGACGTGTCAGGCGCGTCGGGCGTGTTAGGTGTGCTAAACGTGTTAGACGTGTTAGGTGTGGCAGGTGTGTTGGGCGTGTTAGGCGTATTTAAAGGGACCGTTTGGGGAGAAAGACAGCTATGGGACATTGGGCGCAGCCCTTTTTATCGTATTAGCATTGAACACAATTAGAAGAAACATCGCCGTTCTTTTTTTTTACGTCACGGTTGCGTGTGACGATTTGATTCGACGTCGCGTTTGCAGGGCGAGCAGGACGGCATAATCATAGGCAGTGGGCAACAACGCTCTGCCGCTGTGCGTTGTTGGACAGAAGGGACGGGTCCATCCGCTCACCACCCGTGAGCTGGCGGCCTAGAGAAATGAAAGAGGTCGGATAGAAAAGCCATTTCAGGAGGCCAGTTCGATTCTCTGCACGTTTGCGCTTCCACTTCAGACCGCATCGACAAACATTCGACAAGCATTTGACGAACATGGCCGGATTCAACCTCAAACACTACAGCTGCAAGCCCCCGAAGACGCTGTGGCGAGTGGAACACGGGCAGGTCCACAGCCGCAGAGACCCGAAGACGGGAGACATTGTCTCTTCCGACAGCATCTACCTGCCTTTGGACGTGTCCAGTCTCGGCAAGGCGGCAGAGGACCATTTCAACTGGTTCCACGAAGGCCCGACCTGCTTCGTCTCGGCCTTTGACAACTACGAGCATGCCCGGAACTGGGCGCGACGATGGTGCCGGAACCACCCCGAAGAGAACGCTGTCATCTACCAGATCGACGGCAGCAAGCTACCCGACGACACGCTCGTCTTCTCCGCCGAACAACTGAGAAAAAAACTGGTCATAAACCACAAATATGCGACACACGAGTTCCTCTTCCTGCACAGAATCCCCGGCTCATCCATCACAAAGGAAATCGGGCGCGACAGAACCTTTCCGGACGAGATCCCCCTTTCGCGTCCAGTCCGGCTCCGTGCGTGTTTCCGTGAATTCCGTGATCGCATCGTATTCTTGCCTCTGCACAAGCAGGCAGCAACGGAGAGCGGCTAGTAACAACGTCGAGAGACCAGCGTGTCTCTATTCCGGAGGACGGGAGGTGCACTTTGGGAGAGTGATGGTTTCGATTTCAGCGCAACAGATGCAGAGTACAGCAGCAGCGTGTGTTCATTCTGCAACCGAGGGAAACTAGGACATGCAATACATAGCGAAAAAAAAATACAAAAATACAAAAATACAAAACAGTCAAAATGAAAATCCGTTTCTCGTGAGACTACCCAGACAAGCATGCACTACTTTGTAGAGAAACAGCGATCTGGCTGCCTAGATAAGCTCTACGCCAGGGCACCCATGGGATCCCACAGCGGCAGCACGATGGGATCCTTCTTGAGCACGTCTGCGATCTCGCGCGGGAGCACGCGCGGGTCGATGACGGCCTGGTAGACAAACTCGTCCATCCAGGCGTCGGTCATGAGGAAAAAGCCCTTGTCGCCGGGGGTCTCGCCCCAGCTGTTCTGCACGCGCCAGCGGACAGGCGCGTCGTCCTTGCCGCCGTCAAGGTGGACAGCGGTCAAAATCATGGCATGGGTCATGGCGCTCTCGCCCGTGCGCAGGCGGGCGGCTTTGTCCATGCCGAGCACACTGACGCCGAGGCCGAGCTCGTAGTCGATGAGGTCCAGGTCCATGAGGCCCGAGGAGCTGTCGCTGAGCTTGCCGACGTCGCAGCCAAAGAAGACGGGCAGGCCGGCACGCAGCGTGGTGATGCAGGCAGCCTTGAGCTGCGCCATCGTCACGTTGATGTAGGTGATGCCGCGGCCGCCGACCACGTTGCCCAGCCGGTCCACCGTCAGCAGCGACAGCGGCGGATGGCGCGGGTCGTGCACGAGCGACACCATGCGGTCGACCGTGGCGGCGGTGACGCGCAGGGGCCCGCCCGCCGTGCTGTAGATGTCGGCCGCGAACGCGAGGGGCGTGCTGCGCACCTGGCGCGCCCGGCCCTTGCGGTCGACAAAGGTCCACGTGAACTCGGCACTGGCGGCGGGCGGCGGCCCCAGGGTCAGTGTCAGCACGGCGTGGATCTCGCGCAGGATCTTGGCCTTGGCCGTCGAGAGCGCCGTGCACAGCTTCTTCTCCGAGGCGGCCTCGGGCCCAAACACCTCGCGGTCCTGCTGCCACGCCGACAGGATGCCCCGCAGAACCAGCGCACCCTCGCGCAGCTTCGTGGACACAATCTGGTTGATGGTCGACGAGGCCTTGGCGTTGTAGCTGTCCGGGTACAGCGTCTGCGGCACGAGACCGTACTTGGCCACCAGGTTGCGCACCATGTCCCACTGGCCGCCGTCACTGACGGGCGACTGCAGCAGCGTCTGCACCAGGCGCGAGTCCAGGTCGAGGTCGGCCGTGTCGAGGATCTGCTCCAAGAAGTAGTTGCTCTTCTCCAGCTTGTCCCAGAAAAAGAGGTATGCTTGCGACAGCTCAAACGACTCCAGCTCGTATTTCTGCATCAGCGCCACCCGGAACACGTTGGTCGACGCAAACAGCCAGCACCGCCCGCTGCTGCGCTGGTTGGTGATCGGGCCCCCCTCAAACGGGATCTGCACGTTGAACACCTGCTGGTCTGCCACCGCCGCCGCGGGCGACTGCAGGAGCTTCTTCGGGTCGTTTGCGCTGAGCGCCGTCAGGGCGAGTCTGCGGGGGAAGACCAGCGTTAGCTTTAGCTGTGCTGTTTTCGCCCGATGGGCGCAGCCAATAACCAAATCCCGGGAGCTTGCCTGTTCTTGGGGTTCTCCAAAAGCCGGTTCTGCCACTCCTGGACCTGCAGGTTGGAAAGACCCTCCGCATCCCGTCGCACCTTTAGTAGGGCATCGCTGCTTTGGCCTCTCGTGCCATCGTCGCCTGTCGCCGAGGCCGATCGCACGTAGACGTAGCTCTCGTCGCTGGCCCCCTCTTCCTTGTTCGGAAATGCGGCACGCAGGTGCTCGATAAGCTCCTTCTCGCTTAGGGCAGTCTCGGGGGAGACCTTGGACTGGAGAGAGCCCATGGCCTTATCGGGTGGGAGAAGTCGGATGGGAGCACGTCGGAACGCAGAAGCAATCGGCGATGGGCAGGTATGGAGGCGCGTTTTCGAGAAGGGGGTTGTTAATAGGTTTGGCAACAGAGGCAGTCTCACGGGAAAATGCCCGATTTAAGAGGGTAGCCAACCCTCTTATCAGCAGTGTCTCATTCGTCTGCTCCTTCCATGCTGAAACGAGAAGGTGGCTGGAATTCTGGCACCCTGTTGGTCACGGTGGAGGGGCAGCAGCGCGCGTGATCGCTTACGAGCGATAGGAGCTGTGCTGCCGTGCTGAATAATCGCGTGATTGGGTACAGCCTATGAAGAGACGCTGCATCTGCGATCTTCACGACCTCGGGTATGTTGTACGTCATTCTCCATTCTTGGACTCTTGCTATTATAAGGGCACACAACAGTATGCCTTGACTGCCTGGTCTACTACCTGATTTCCATTCGCGTTTGCAACCTATTCATGCTTTTAACCGCCCCCCGAACACTTTTTCAAGGCTTCGTTCCCCGGCACAGCAGGAAAGGGAATGCGAGGGTGTCCAGTGTGACGCCTGCTGGTTTGCCTTTGGTCCACTCGCCTGGGAAGCGCTCGACCTCCTTGGTCATGGTCCAGTCCGCCTTGACGAGCACATTCACGAAGCCGGCGTTGCACATCAACTGGGCAAACCACTCTGCATCGATGCCGTGACGCTCGACGCCGGCCATCTTGGCCTCGGGATGGAAGCGGCGTGCCTGGGGTCCAAAGTCTTCGTAGTCGGTGAGCGCCAGCTGGCCTCCCGACTTAAGACAGCCGTATAGCATGTGCACCAGCTCAGCTAGGTCGGGGATGTGATGCAGAACCAAGTGGCTGGTGATGAGGTCAAACTTGCGACGTGGAACGGCCGAAGAGATGCCGTCGGTGGTCGAAGAGGTTGTTTCCGGGGTCGCTGGCGGCAGTGCCGCATCCTCTGGACCCGCCAGCAGTGCGCACACCGGCGTCACCGCTGCCTGCACCGCTGGGTCTTGGCGGGCGAGCTTCAGCTTGAGCGCGTCGATCATACCACTAGCCGCATCCACGGCCACGATGCTGCGCACATACGGCGCCATGGGCAGCGTCAGAAGCCCGGTGCCGCATCCGATTTCTAGCACATCGATGCCGCTCTTTGCCGCCGTGCCACGAGCCCGTGCTTCCTCCAGGTCAGGCCGGAAGCGCAAGATCGCTTTCAGGGCACCTTCCGATGCCTGTATCACGCTTGGATTGGTGTCCCAGGCCGCGGCCTCGTCGTTAAATCGCTCGTTGCCGCTGGACATTGTGTCGACAGATGGGTGTTGTGATGAGTGGCGATAAGATTACAGTGGGCTAACTTTGGCAGATGTTCACCGTAAAATGCCCCCCCGATAGCCAAACCCCGAACCGGCGGCCGCCTCGGCAAAGACTCTTACCCCTCTGAGTAGGTTAACGCGGCACCAGTTGCGTCTCCAGAAGTAATCCCACAGCTGCCTGGCTGCAACCGGCGCAGCTCCGCACTTCCTACGTTGAGTGCTGTACTCGTACGCGTCATGTAAAGTTGTTTCTCGTCTTTAGTGGTCTTTAGCGATCCCAGCCCACTACAAACAATATTTACAGTGGGCCACGGGCTTAATTTATTTATTTTCAATTGGATTTTTCGATTGGATTTTATTTTCAACTAGAAACATTAAAAAAAAATGTCGAATGCAATCCAAGAAAATACAATCCAAGACGTCATGACATATGTCGTCTTATGTGTGGACATCATACTGGGCAGACAAAATTAAGAATGCCGCGCAAGTATTGCAGACGACGCTACACAAACAACGTCGAAGACACCCGCTATCCCAGCGAATTGTTCAAGCCCTCCCACATGATTTGGTAGAGGGAAATGGGGTCGAGTATCTGGCTGCTTAGCTTCAGGTACGGCAGTATGGAACTATACAGCTGGAACCCGCCTCCCTGTATCGTTTCGACTGAAATCCGCAACGGACGCGGAGAAAAGTTCATGGCTGCCTGCCGCCAGCATTCTTCACTGCTCGTTGTCAACAGCGGCTTCATGTCCCATGTGCCATGAAGCGTCAGCTGGGGGGGCGCGGCCGTTTCAAAGCGGAAGTAGCAGCCGTGGCCTCTGCCGGCATACCACAGCTCCAACACCTCAAGCTTCGGCATGACTCTGACAGCCTTGCTGATATTCTCGAGGAATTGAGCAGTCAGCTCAGGTTGGGTCCGATGCGACAGCAAATTAGCCGTCAGACACAGCGTCTTGAGTTCCGGCCAGGGCTTGATGGGATTCCTCGTCGCGTCAGTACTTTCATAGTCAGGATTGTCGCCCTGTAAACTTTCATGGAAAAAGTCCCAGGCATCGGCTATAAACGAGGCTGACACTTTCTTCATGGTCCGGCTTGCTTTCGCCAAGTTCCTTTCGCACTCCGCAAGCGGATAAGGCAGGCTCTCATTCACAGATTTAGGGTGAGTGTGCTTGTTGAAATCTTCAAAGAGATGCAGCTCTTCGAGACCAGACGGAAGTCTTTCGTCGAGAAGGCGGCTGATATCTGTAGGGTTCGTGTTAACTACCCACGCTTCAAACAAATGCACAGATGCTCCTCATGCAAATCTACTTACCATGATGAATGCTGTCACTGGTTAGGGCATCCACGTGACGCCACTGCTCAAGACGAAGTTGTTTGACTTGAGTCAGTGCTATGGAGAGAATGTTGCCAATGAGAGCAGGGCAGATCAGACGGTACGTCTCCCGGCGTATCACGAACTCCTTGACAATACGAATCTTGCGGAACCGTCGCAGTTTGTTGTCCGAAGAAAGGGAGCGAAAATCGAACTCAAGAGGTCGTGTGCCCATGGTTCGAATTGCCGCTAGTTCACGTCGCCGCCTTTGATGTATCATAGTGCCCACTATCAAGCTATAATGTATCTGTCCATAGTTACGGCGCACTGCAGTATCGTGGGTATAGGCAGAAAATTTGTCATCGAGACATTCCACTGTTTGATATGGGTAAGATCGCAGCATCCGAAAGTCACGGAACTGATGCGTTGTGTCACTCTCTGACATGGCACTCAGCTCTAGTGTCATACCGTATGGCTGGGCGGCTGTATCTGTTTTCTTGGGTTTCCAGGACTGGAGAATATCAAAAAGATTGCAAAGATCCCTGGTGAAAGTGATATCATTTCTGGTTTTGCCGTTAGGGTACTATGCAAATAGGTATAGGACTGCAAGAAAAGAAGACTCACGCGTTGATCTGTTCTTGATTTTCAATTGTCCCACAGGCAGTGCAATCGTATAATGGAAGACTTACACGCAGGTGAAGATTCTCGATGAACCGTAGACGGCATATTTTGGGGCCCCTGACAACATTTTTGAACTCTTCCATTGCATCGGAATAGAGTTTAAGGCGACGAAATGTAAGCGGCTCGAAGAATATCTGCCATTCTTTGCAGACACTGGCATAGGGAGCCACTCTCGGAAAAAGTTGCGAGTTCCGTCCTTCCCTTCTTTTTCTGATGCGCTCTTGGGTTATGTCACCGTAAACGATGCCTAGGATTTGGTTGCGGATTTCCGGCGGAAATCTGTGCCAGATAAACATTGTTGCGACCGTAGAGAAATATTAACTGTATCGGTGAGAAAGGGTTTGAAGACAACGTTCGTATAGACAGGTTGGTGTAAAGGCGTACGAAGTTAATTTTTTTGAAAAACACGACAGGACGTTTGTATTTGCACTGGTTTGGATGAAGCGAAATTGAGTAGTGGTTCTTCACCCACTACCGCAAGCAAAGAAAATCCGTACCGCACAGTGCGAGAACATATGTTACAAGAATATCTTTACAGTTCATGGAGACGAGAAAATTCCGTGTGGCAACGTGGTGTTGGTGACGACAGGACGGACGTCTTGCTTTGCTGTGGCTCGGCTCTGGCGCAGTTGTGACGATCACTCTTTCCGCAATAGGGCTTAAACCACATCCCTGGGAACGATGAGAACAGCAAGCCCTAAACAAACAAATAATTCGGTTGGTTTATCGTATACGTATATAAATTTGTTGACATGTATCGGCAATACCAGTTCCAGTACATTAGCGAACTTTGCTTACCCCTTGCAATCTCGGCGGCCACGCCCGTGAGGTAGAGAGTTCACATTGATGAAATTATCCGGTCAAAATTGTCCAACTCGAGCCTCCACGTATAAACCAAAGCCATTTACTGTTCATGTCCCAGTAGCAAAACTCTGGTTGGTAGTTCCATCGTCTGTCCCGTGCCTTTTATACACGAATGCTATGTCGTCGGGGGCAGTCAATGGTGAGAGACGGTTGGCATCAGAAACAAAATCCTGCATCGTAATAGTTTTAGCTTCTCCGACAACATTTTCTTTTTTCATTGAAAAAAAAAACAGTTCGGGCGTCGATCACTTCGTCGGACGGAATATGCATGACTTCTTTAATTATTCTCTAGAAATTAGGAGTATGAGCAACAGCGCAAATTGCGGCTTAAACATGGGCTTCCTCCCTAGTGTTTACACCTTCTTTCTATAACAATTCTACACATCCCCCATCGTTGCTTTCTGTTTATTGTCATAAATTCAGCCAACATGAAATCCTTGTTTTCTAGTTCAAACAAACCAAATTTTATCTCAACTGTATTACCGCCACTGCGTACAGACTGGTCTGTGATCTGCTCTTCCAGAAATCACGCATCGCAGCTTCCCTGATACGTAGATTTGTGGCGGAATTAAGCTGGGAAAATGCCTTTGTCAATAACCCGTTCTACGTCTCCCTGCCTGTTGTTGATAAAGGTATTATCGTTAGAGGGGTTCCGTGAGAGTCGACAGAAAATACAGTACACAGCAATTTAACTCAAGCGTACTAGTAGAGTCGCCTCGTGGGATTACACAAACCCTCCAAGGAGCTATAAAGCTGCCGCAAGGACAGTTTCTCAAGAAGGAAACCAAATCGTTCTTTCCCGTAGTCAAGCAATGCTCTTTCTACAGGTAAACAACTTTGCAGTTTAAAATCATCCGAGTATTCACTAAAAGCAACGAAAGAAACACGGCAGTGACCAGATATATTCACCACGACCCTTCCTCAGCGACTTTTGAGGATGCACGATAAAATTTGTACCAAGTGTCGTTGTTGAGATGAAGCCGGTTCATGCATTTCTCAAGATAATGAACCGCAGTTGAGTGTGTCTTTTTTTCTAGCAATAAGATGCAGCCCCCTCACATGCTCCCTGATATTTCCATTCTAAGTGTTGGAATGAATGCCACCAGGTGGTAAGTCTGTGATCACAAATGGGCTGCTGTCCATAGTTGTAAAGGATTCCAAAGACTTTGCGTTTGAAAAAGGTTTTTTTTTTTTTCACACAAGACGACTAAGCGAATAAAGATCTAAGCGGCTTCTTTGGTTGTGCATGATCTTGGACAGCAATATCAATCATACTGTGCGAATGCCATCATGTTCACGCCATGGATTCATGAATTAAAGATAGGAACGGCATGCAAAGGGGTTTACTCGACCATTCGGGGCATGTTCTTGTAGTAATCAATCCTACTTTTCGCATTGCATCATCTAATGGGTTTCCAGATGTCGAAAACCCAAACAGAGTTGGGACAATACGCACGCAGAAAGTGTAGGGAAAATGCCACAAAAGAAGTCAGCAGAAATTCCGTTCTTAAACTTTCTCCTATAAGCGAAAGGCAATATCTGGTCATTTGGAATAGTGAGGGTGCCCCATAATATTTGCCTGCACTTAAATGGCCACTTTGCTGCATCAACTTAAGGGACTGATTTGGCTCTGATGTTACCAGTTGCACTCTCTGCTCTTACAATCTGTGGGTCAAGTTGCCTGAGGTCAAGTTGCCTTAAATGGCAGCTGAACACGCGCTGCAATTCAATGCATTAATGGGCGGGGAAGCGGGATGGAGTCGATCTTTAATACGACTGTCGATGATTTCGTTTGTCGTCAGGTCTCATTTGCAATCGCATATACCAGAGTTTTGCTATACTACTCGTCCTTGTATTTGTACGAGTACACGCGGCACAGACGCTCTTGCATGAACTGACCTTAAATTAGAGATGGCAAATGCTGGAGCTATGAACGCCCACAGGCTCGTCACTCCCCACTTAAAAACGGTGTATTCCCGGAAATAAATACGAAATATGCAGCTTTGAACCCCATTGGGACGAGCAAAAGAATATTGAATTAATTGCCTTATTAAGTAGACGTCATATATTAGAAAGTGGCCTTGGCCAGGTTGCTTGTAAAGTGGTCCTCGTTGAATGGGACGTTGGCAGAGCCAAAGTCGGTCGTGTCGAGCGCATCCTGGGCCACGGTAGGAAGCGACTCCCAGGCGATCAGCGGCTCGGTGCCGCCCTCGGTGCTCGTCAGATAGCAAGCGTGATCGAGCGGCCAGTAGCTCTGGTACTTGATGTACGGCTTGCTGCCGGACAAGGTGTAATCGTCCGTGGAGCATTCCCAGCCTCCGTGCTGCGACGGGCAGACAGCAAGAATGTTGGACGAGTCTGTAGATGTCGAGTCGCTCAGCCACACAATCACACCTTCCCAGTCGTGGCGATGACCAAGGCCAGTCGAGGGCTCATCCTTGGGCATGTACCTGATCGTCGTGTGAGAACATGATTCGGCTGCGCACTCCAGCATTTACACATAATACGCCGGGAGTACACTTACCATGAGTACATCAGGGCGTAGTAGTCGCCGTACGTAGTGCCGCGCACGTAGATCTGGCCGGTGCTGCTGGAGCAGCCGCCGTTGGTGGAGCCTGTAGGCTTCAGACCAGCACTATTCACGGCGTCAACAAATCTGGTACAATGCGGTGGGACTCGCAGAAGTGTATGAGGCACGTGGCTCCCCGACCCTCACATACTTTGTGTTGCCGTCGGCGTCGACGCCGGGGAACGGGACGCAGCCATTGACGACATAGAGGTACGGCTTGTAGGCCAAGTACACGTCGCCCGTGGTGCCGCTAGGAACGGTCTCATCAAACCCCACAATCTCGTCATTGGCAATGGTTCCCCGGCGGACCAGGGTGCTGGTGTCCAGGGGACTGGCGTTGGCAATGCCCACGGACAGTATGGTAGCTGCACCGCAGAGGAGACGCGAGAGGATAGCCATGGTTGACGTTGACGGGTGGTGACGATCGATTAATTTGCTGGGCTTAGGTGGGGAAGAATCGGCTGAAGTGGGAGGATTCTTCCAAACTCGTCAAGCCGGAAATGATCTTCTTATACCTGGCGAACGACAGTTTGCAAGATGCAATCTCCCCGCCGCGGATATCACTACGTGTTGGCTTCGTCATCGGTGCGTTCTCACCGAAGAGAACAGGGGTAGGGTCCGAATGGAGGGGAATAAACTATACATTAATGCAGGCATACGGGCTGGTCCTTTTCGCAAACAATATCCGTCCAGCATAACACGTGGGGAAATAGGGGGCTGTAGCAGCACTGTACAGAACGATGCAGGGTGATATTTAGTCGAGAATTGGGAAAATGGGCCATACGTAGTTACATTTCGGCGTTTTTCCACCACGGACGGTATCCTAAATGAGTAGGTTTGCCGCCAGGCTTGCGCTATGATGGCTCGTGATAGAGCTTAAGCACAGGCCAATCAGTTACCGGACATCCGATGTACGGTCATTTGGTATCGAGATCCCCTGACTGATAACGATTTTGCTGGCGTCACTCGCAATTCTTGTAAAATACTCACATGGGGACTACGGGGCCTTGCCCAACAAAAGAAATTCATATGTATGCGTTCTGTCCATGACTATGGCAGTCTATTGCCAGCACACCCACGAGCCCATGGCTGCCGCGTCATTCGTAAGTACGATCCAGACACGTGCTAGAATGGACACGTTCAGTATTACTTTACAAACATGCACGTCACGTTTCTGCGTGAAATCGCCTAGTTGACTGGGCTGGTGTCAGTGCTTTACAAATTGCGACTGTGCAGGCATTGATGAAGATGCTCGTCTACCTCATGATAGGTGACTAGGTGGTGCAGTATCTTTACGTAAAGATACAATGACGTTGTTGGTAGATAGTCAGCAGGACCCAGTGAGATTTTGCGCCGTGGCCAATCAGCGGCTGTGGGGTCCCCCCATCCAGGGGTAAAAACTCTAGCACGCATCGCGGCCCCCCCTAGAGTTAGAAAGAGACAATCAAGAAGAAGCATCACCACAGACCATTGTACCACCGCAGGGCACTCACTTGCGGACGTACAGGGCCACGGTGACTTCGACTATGACATTGCAACGATCGTTGATAACTAACTACCGCCGGCTAACCGACACTGATCAGTCTACGGTTAAGACTGACTAGCAAGGCCACTTCGCGAAGTACGAGGCCGTGATT